>JAUELF010276214.1:0-10630 GCA_031471495.1 Clinocardium nuttallii | reverse complement strand
GGTAAATGACAAGTTCGGTAAATTGGTAATATAGAGCAAACCCATTGGATGTTTCGGTAAAAAGGACTTTATATAGTATTATAATAGTATACATGTACCTACCCATTCAACATAGGTGTGAACAAACAATCAATCAGATATATAATTGGGGTTGACATTTAAATTGTTAAACTACAAATTAACTGTTTATTTGGCATGATATTGTAGATAGTTAAAAACATTATGGAAAAAACGAATGATTTTACACATATTTTCTATTCTTTTATTCCAGGTAACCGTATGTTTGCAGATGATTAATATACCAAGTTAATGTGTTATAATGGGAAGAAAATGACAATTCAGTTTAACATTCCTTCCCAAATTGTTTTTACTAACAATTTATTTTATTTTTCTCATGTTATATAATTTACATTATGTTGTCCGCCTGTAAGGACTATAAAACATTTGTAATGTTTTTCGTCAATAAAACCTTTTGACTTGACTATAATTTGTCATGCTAATGAATTTAATTAACACCACAGACGACACAAACCTATCTAAACCCGAGCATTTGATCACAACAGCCAACAACTACTGACGTCTTCGACCTAATAAACCAACTGATCTAAATTTTGACGTAAGTTATATTTTAATAAACATTATAATTTCAATAACGTACAATACAATTCGTTGACTTCATTATCGAAGACATCCAAGTAGACAATTTCCGTCAAATCATTTTCGATCCCTCTATTCATTAATTCAATAATGTACACTACAAATTGTGTATATGTGGTTTGTTGCAGGTGCATATGAATTATTGTCATTTCAATACTGTTTGTATTTTATTTTACAGCTTAACACTGACTTCATTATCGAGGACATTCAAATAGACAATGCCCGTCATATTGTGTTTTCGGTACACAGCACCAGATGAGTCTACTCCGACAATCCAAAAGATGGTTTCTCGACGGTACATTTAAAGTAGTCAAGTCCCCGTTCTACCAACTCCACACAGTACACATCTTCGTAAAGAATGGTGACGATGAAAAACAGGTCCCACTGGTCTATATACTGATGTCGCGCCGTTTAATAAAACCACCTTATTATCATACATTATCATACATTTATGTGTTAAATGTTGTTTTTTCTACTTCGTTTCAAGAATTCTTCGATGTCGACCCCAATAATATAATTGATTGATTGTTTGTTCACACCTATGTTGAATGGGTAGGTATACTATTATGATACTATATACAGTCCTTTTTACCGAAACATCCAATGGGTTCACTCTATATTACCAATTTACCGAACTTGTCATTTACCGAAACATCCGGTAATCATATAAAAACAGCATAAAGATATGGAACACAATTTGTACACTATGTCACTATGTGAATGTGAAAAGGGCAGCCCTGTTCACACTAAAGGACCCCAAAAAAAACCAAACACAAAGAGAATCAAATAGAAAAAGAGAAACACAAACATCAACCAAAGCGAGGTAATTGTGTAGAATAAGAGCATTAATTAAGAATTCCGTCTTAAAGTAAATGTGATTAGGGAAGCCTTGTTCACATATCATAAATAATCTCACCAAGAGAATTAAAAAGTAAAACAACAGATAAACATTGATCTACACCAGAGAAGTATGCATTACAAGAAAGAGACATTAGGAATTTAAAACAGTAGTGCCTGTGATTAGGAAAGCCCTGCTCACACATATGATTTTAATCTCATCTAGAGGGTTTTACAGCCCAAAAAACCATAACCAGTTATTAGGGAAGCCCTGCTCACACAAATAACTTTTATTCTGCTTATAGCATTTGACAGCATAACAGCCTTAACGTGTTACAACATGATCAAGAACAATAACAAAAACTAACTGCACCAACATTTAGGGACGGTAAAAGGGTAATTATAAACTCAGACAACATACATGATAAGTTCAACACAAATAAACAAAGGCAAACCAAATATAAGAGCGAGAATAGGAAGCAATACATACCCTTAATATGCGACATTGCCATTGAAGATCAGCACCATCTTGCATGCTGCATATGTGAGTTAAGTTTTTGCAAAACATGGACGAAAATATCGCCAAAATTGTCTGAAGCCCTAAAAATGGACGAATCAAACAACTTTAAATGGACATGCAATGTATGCAAACAAAAGTTTCCTTGTATGTCAAATCTGTCGACAAAATTGAACACTATCGAAGAAAATACTCAAACTAGACTCACAATGATGGAAGAAAAATGACTGAAATAGACTTGAACGATAGGAGAAAAGGTTAAAAAAGAACTTACTTCTATAAAACCCACTTTGATAGAAGAAATAAAAAATGAAATTAAAGCTTCTCTTCAAGATGATGTCTGAACAGAAATCCGGGAAATTGAGGATCAGAAAAAAAGAACATTAAATTTAATTATATATCATAAGCCTGAATGTCCAAACACAAATAGCTCAGTGAGAAAGGACTATGGCATTAATTTTGTTTAGTGAACTATGTAATACCATAGGTATTCACGAAATAGACATTCATGTGTGCTTCAGACTAGGAAATTTAAATCCAAACACATGCAGACCATTAAAGATTGTACTGAAAAATAAAAACCCCAAAGAAAGGACATTTTAGATATAGCTTCAAAAATCAAAGAACTACCTAAATCAAACTACTTTAAAAAGTGCACCTTGACAAATGACCTAACACTGCAACAACGTGAAGTGAATAAACAAAGAAGACGGCATCAACAAAAAAACCAACAAATGGCAATAGCCGATGTTGAAGAAGAATATAACACGTTGTGAAACTGCAACAACAAATAGTGAAAAATAAGCTAAAAGGTTACACATATACACAATCAATACCAATTAAATGAACAATTCACTGAGCTCGGAATCTCAGAATATTTTGAAACCAGTACATTATCATTGTTCTATTGGTGACATTTCGAATGCAAGTATTTCTATTGACCCAGATGAAACACTTCTGGGAGATATCTATATGCGTCTGCTATCTGTTATGCAGACGCATAAACCGATAAGTGGTGACTAGGGGGACAGTTTTATTTTTAATCATGTAAATAACGTTTTACTAAGTTATAAATTAAGTATGCTGTATACGCAGACAGTCTTAGTAACAACATCTGTGAATTACAAACTCTAATCAAAGAAAAAAAGTATGATATTATAGCAATCACAGAAATTTTCAGTAAATTTAACAACCAGTATGATTACAGTTCCGTTGAGTGGCGCATACCAGGATATAATGTTGTTCACCCGGCTTCAATAGAATCTACGTGTAGAGGCTAATTAATATACGACAAAGACCATGCTGATGCGTACTTAATTGATTTCCCCAAAAGTAAGATAATAGAGCATGTCCTTATTGGAATAAAAAACAAGAAGAACGAACAGCTATTGATATCATGTATCTGAATTGGCAAAACTAATCAACGTTGACAGATTCGAGGTTATAAAATACGACTACAAAATTCACGCTGGGGACTTGGTACAGAACATCTAGCTACCCAACTTCTAGAAACAGTAAGATACTCATACCTTTTTCAACATGTTAGCCTACCAACAAGGTATAGAGGAGACAACAACCCAAGTCCATTCGACCTGATACTCACAAATGAAGAAGGTATGTAAGTAGAATTAACACATTGCGCGCCATTAGGGAACAGTGATCATGAGGTATTAAAATTCACTTTTGTTATGCTACATCAAGCTATTATATATAAAGGGAATTATGATGAAATAAATAATATGTTATCAACAAAAGATTGGGAATTTGGCTACTGACGATATTGATGTAATGTGGAGCAGATTTGTCGATAATTTATCAATAGCGACAAAAAACAACATACCTGTGAGCAAGTCTGCCTCGCACAATTTCAATACGCCATGGATGGACAAAGAAACCCTTTTGGCAGCTAAAAGAAGAGAACCATGTGGAAAATATACAAATATTGCAGTAATCCAATTAACAGTGAAAGATACAACAACGCCAAAAACAAGGCAAACAATATGGTGAAAAACGCAAAGTGGAATAATGTAAAAACAACAGCAATGAAAATGAAATCAGACCCTAAAACTTTTGGAAATTTGTCCAGTCTAAAACTAAGTCCAAAGAGAAAATCATTAGACTTAAAGATAAAAAAAGGAATAATCCACACCGAAGACAAAGAAAAGGCAGAACTAAACTAGAGCAAACTAAAATTTAAAGACCACATAAATACGCAAGTTAAAAAATCAAACAAAATATTAGGAATATTAAAAAGATCATTCAGTTATCTAGATCAAGAAATGCACCTTATACTATACAAGAACCTCGTCAGGCCATATCTAGAATATTGCAGCACGGTCAGGACAACAACAAATAAAAAAGAAAGAATAACCATCGAAAACGTTCCAAGAACAGCATCAAAATTACTACCGTCTACACAACAACTAAGCTATCCAGTAAGAAAGAAATAGGCGTACCCTCACTTCAGTACAGACGACTACGAACAGACATGGTAGAAACTTATAAAATTACTACAAGTTGGACAAAATCGAATGCCGTGATATTTTCCCTATTAATAAAACCAAAACAATACAATTTACAAAAGATTCTGCCGTACAAATACAAGGAAACACCATTTTTCTCAACGTGTTGTTGACACATGGAACACTCTACCAGATGACGTAGTAACTGCAAGCAATGTACAAATTAAATATATACTGGAAATATCTTCCAACGAAATTCTCACGATCCTACGACGGACCGGAAGCGGGAAGAGCAAAAACAATTGAGATGGATCAGAGAGGCAGAAGCCTATAAAGATCTCAACACCAAGGTAAAAGTAAAAATAACACCTTAATTATTACGTTATTTAAGTAGTTAGTCACTTAATTATCATGATCAATATTTGAGTAAAGCGTTAAATTTTATGTTAAGATATACTTATGTTAACACAAAAAAGTATATGTTACTGCCCACTACTGCCAATAGATACCTACATAATGCCATTTTAGATATATATTAAGTGGTTAACGTGTTATGCTACTAGTTAGTCAGAAAAAGTATCGTGATAATTATGTAGTTAACTAGTTATTGAGATAAGTTTGGTGATAATTAGGTGGATAACTAGGTATGTAACTATTTAATCAGATATGTATCGTGATAAGTATATGTTAACTAGTTATGTAACTAGTTAGTCAGATAATTATCGCGTAAATTATCTGATTAACTAGTTACATAACACGATACTCACTTAACATATATCTAAAAAGAATAGTGTTATGGCGAAAACAACAATTGTATTGATTACCTATTGAGGCCAACGGACTCAGAGCTATCCGGGTTGTTCAATTGAATACACTTATCCTGGAGCTATAGACATATTTTCTTTATTCAATTAACTTTCAAATCTATAAAAAAAAAAACAGTATAAGAACATTTACATAAGATCTCTATCTTCACTATTCCACGCACTATAAGTTTTGTTTGTGTGTTATGTTGTGTTTGTGAAATTGATGGTTTTGTCATCTTTTCCATATGTAGTATATGTCAATTGAACATGTATGTGTATTTTCGTCAATGTAAATATGTTCCTTTGCTTATCTCTTATAGCATGTATATGTTCTAGACTATCTAGAAAATGTATGTGTTTTTCTCTTCAATGTATATGCGAGTATGTTCATTTGTTTATCTGTCAAATCTATTGTTATAAGTTATTGCCAGTTTTGACAGTTTATAGCAGGAACGTATAAATCTTATCTACGTCCCTGCATTAAACAGATGATTATAGTAAATAGAAATCGACGCCAACTTGAGCTTATATGACCTTCGATGCCTTTGAAATAGAAACAATGCTAGCAATTGAGCAATTACTGCAATGTTTACTATATGAGTCAATATTATATAAGAAACATGCAATACAAAGAGGAATAACTTTATAGGAATAATATTTATATAAACAGGTAAACAAAGTGTGAGGTCAAAGTCAGTGTAGAAATTTCAAAATACGATTGCTGAATTTGATTGGATGTCTGCCCTTTCTAAATTTAGTATCTGCTCGATCCAACATTATAGTATGTAGACCTTCTGGATAATAAAATATTAGCAACTAAAGTGGGGACATGCATTTTTGAACACCCTGTATGACCTGTCACAGTCTATCATAGACATTGCTAATACAACTTTTATAAGACGTACATGAAAGATAGTTTGCACTATAATAAATTAATGTCTATCAAATAAGTAGATAAACAGTGGTGCAAAGTTAGAGCGTCGGCCTCTCGTACCAGTGATCCCGGGTTCGAGACCCGTGATGAGCGGGTCTTGACTCGGGGAGTTTTCAAACAAACGGCGCGAGAGGAAGCAGACATCGAGCGTGTTTAATATAAGCTGAAAGGTTGTTTCCCACTGGATGTTATTCTTTACAACGATGATATTATACCAACGCAACTTCTCTGTAACAGAAAATGGCGACGTTAGACGAAGAAGCGTCCCGCAAAACGTATATACGATTCTGTGTACAATCAGGAATGACGCCTATCAAATACAATATTAATTCAAGATAATTTGTGTATAAATTGTAGATTCAGCAAGGATTGTACGGAGAATGCACCTCTTTAGCGGCCACTGTACACGGATGGCAGAACAGTGAAATCGGTGTAGGGCTCATCGAAGTCAACTGTGATAGGCGACGTACCGTTCAATTAATAGGTCTATGCCGCTCCGCATCCTATAACATCGGACTTTGAGATGTCACATGTGAGCGCTCGGTGGTCCCAAGACTACTTACATATGAGGAAGAGAAGCAGATGTGAATTAGTGCATCAAGGACGTTTCTACAAACTGGTAGAGACCTATCCCAGCTTTCACGGATCATCACAAACAGCTTTGATCCACTTCTATGAGCAAGAGAATAAGCAAGCGTCAATGGTTTGGATGTACCCCCGATAGTCAGCCATCTAAGAAGGTGAAGGTAGTGAATTTAGTGCGTCGTCTGTATGGACATGAGTTGAGTCAAATGTGTTGACATGGTGAGACCAAACTAAAGCTTCTATTTTCAGGTGGGTTGCATTCATTGTGGAAGAAGCGCCTAGACAGTGTTGGTCAGATTGAAAATGCAGAGTTGCGCCAAGAAGAACGCCCCATATCATTATGCTAGAAGAACCGAACTCAGCATCGATGTGTTAGTCTTCCAGCGAGCCTTTCATCCATTATATTTACCGGATCTGGCGCCACTCGTTTTGTTTACTTTCCAAAGTTTTTACGATGAACAAGATTCAGTGATAGGAATGAGATCAGCCATGCGATATAACGATGCAACCATAAACTGAATAGTATATTCTTGTATCCTAATTAAATAAAACCCACACTAGTGATGTTTTAATTATCTGTCATGGGGTGCGGGTCTGTCCTCCTGCTTGGAATGCGGAGTAGGCTATATTGTTCAATATTAAAAAATAATCCGCTTAAAAAATATACTAATACTGAAAACTAACCCTGCCCTTTATGGTAATGTGCTGTTTTGTACCAACTGACATGGTTTGAACAAGTATTTTCCTTTATGTTTATCATTAAAAAGGCGACCTCCGGGGCGGGACCAAGTTTGAACGCAGGGAAAATGTTTTAACAATCTTGGTAGAGGACAATGCTACACAACATATTTATTCGCTCTAGACCTTTTGGTTTCAAATAATCTTGAAAGCTTCCACCTATATATCTCTATGTAAAACAGGTGAGCCTAGGAACGGCCCATTTTGACTTTCTGTGGCATACTATAACAAACCTGGTATAGGACCATTAGACAATGAATAAACACCAAATATCTAAGCTCTGGGCGTTTCTGTTTCAGTCAAGAACAGTGCTTTAAAACTCAAGAATAATAATTTCCGGGCGGGTTTGTATAAACCATTATGCCTAAAAAGAAAACGATAACAAGAAGACCAAAAACGCTCACATGAGTGAAATATTTATACCTTTTAATTTGTTCAAGAAAGAATGAGATTGGTTTTACGCACAGTGACTGGAGTGAGGAAAAGAGCTGAGCAATAGAGGCCTTTTGGTTCAGACAAGACGATTTTCATAGTTTTTCCAGATATATCTCTGTAAAATAGGTGACCCCGGGCAAGTTTTAACTCCGAGAACATAATTTGAACAATCTTGGTAGAGGACAAAGCGGTTTAGGACGAGACATGTTTGTAGAAAAATGTGTAAAAAACATACGAAAGATGACGGACGGTGAGTGATCACAATAGCTCACACGCAATTCATACTCGTGAGCTAGAAAATTCATAAAATTAAAAGTTTAACAGTTTTGGCAATGTTTCCTAGCCAAGTACTGGATTGTTTACCCAGGGATCATGAATAAGTGAACTGTCGCCGTGATATAACTGAAATAATATTGAAAACTGAGTGAAATCCCATCACACAATGGGAAATCAAAACAAACAAATAAACAAAGATTACAATTCCGAAAAGCGGGCTGAATAACTTTATTTGAGTATCTTTAAGTATTCGAAGGGTCTTTGTCACGGTACAATAGGTCTGTAAGTGAAAGAGCCACGAACAGACAACGGAGATGTAACGCCTTTGTGTCACCCTGTCAAAATATAATCGGATTAACTTGGCTTATCTTTTTAACTCAATCTTGACCGCAAGGTCTGTTTCTGATTAAATGCAAGTGAGTCCCGATTGCTAAATGAACGTGTAGGAGAACATTTGACATTTAACAAAGACCATGAGGGACCATGGATCGCTCACATGAGTTATGCAACTTATTTTGTCATGCTTACCACACTAACGCATTTTGCTTTCGAGTGAGCTGATACAAGAGGACCAGTTTAGCTCTACATTTCATCAAGGCGAAATACCCAAACCATTTGCTGTATGTACGTTGTCACAGGAAACTGATAGACGGTCACCAAATGTTATGATTCCAAAATTAAACATCTTTTTCCACAGGAGATAATAATCTAAATCTTACACTTTCGACAAAAAAGTAAATTAGCCCCGACCCCTGGCGGACATGTCTTTGGACGAACCACTGGATTGGGAGGGATTATGTAGATGGTCACCAAAGGCACATTTCTACTGAATGAATTGGATATTGTTCAGATACGTTCGTCGGCGAATATGTCAAAGTTATCACTATATCAATAAGAGGCAAAACAGCCCGCCCCTGGCGAAAATGTGTATGACTATTTAAGGTGTCTGGAAGGAATCCTGTAGATGAAAAATACATTTCTACAAAACTTTTTGAAATCGGTTTGCCATTTTCTAATTATGTTTTTTTTTTATTTAAAGTTTTCCTTAAAGGCATATTAGGCGAAATAGTACCACTCCTTAGAGATCATACTTTCCCAGCAGACAGCATGGCTTGGTGAAATCTGAAAGAGGGTAACCACTTAACAAGTCTTCACAATAACATGATAATCGGCCAGGCAGTTTGGATGGAGAATAATTTAAAATGCTTTTGTTTTATTGCCATGGAAACCAGACTTATACATGAACTCACACTAATAGAATACATTTTGTTGAGGATATTCGCTGTTAAGCCACGTGTTACTGGGATGAATATGTTGACGACCTAAGATGGGCGCCGGCAAAATGGCGACCACAATAACTCACATTGGGCACTTCGTGCTCAAGTGAGCTAGAAAAACATAACATAATTCAAGATTGCAACTCGATAGTTGATCAATGGTGTTCATATTGTAGGCATGTTGACCTAAACTGGGGACGTTGTTTATGTTGTAGATTAATTAAACTCATGTTATATAGCAAATTCGGCTTAATTGTAGGTTTAATTTTGGAAACTAGTAGCGATATTTTCTACCTTAACTTAATAAATTGTAATTCTGTTATCTCCGTGGACGAAAATACTCGTACTTACTAGCAGTCTAGTTAAGCTTGGTATATCATTCAAACATACACGTACGTATTTTTATAATCTTTTATTGTTATCACATAGAATAATGATGACATCAATCATCACAGAAGAACTTCAAAGCTTCATAAAATTAAACCGGGATAGATTGAAGATGCATTATGTTTTTCACATTAACAAAACCCACATTGTTCAAAGATGGTTTATCTGATACTAAATTGGGTCTTCACATAGTTAGAGCTTACAATTCACCGTAGTTATTTAGAAATAGCCCTCGACCAACATTTACTTTTCAATAAGTCTCTGTACTAAATATGGGCTATGTTCATGGATTTTTTCAAAGCAAACGAGGACATTTGTCGGTAGATCTGTAATTACGCAAGGTTTATTTTTTATAAGAATGTGGTAGACCGATAACCCACGTTTCGTCATCATGTTAGGGTCTGCGCCTAGCTTGAGAAGTTCCTGTACAATGTCACAACATCCCGCTTTGCAAGCAACGTGTAATGGTGTTCTCCCGAATTTGTCCTGGGCATTAACATTGCAACGTGGTAAAAGTAGGCGAATTACTTCCTCATGACCCTTAAAGATTGCAGCATGTAGGGGCGTATAACCATTTTTTTCAGGTTTATTGACATCTGCGTGAGGCAGTAGTAGTTTCACCATATCGCATTTACCTTCATACGATGAACAATAGAGTGGCGTACGTCCAAACCAATCCTGCGCATTGCAATCTATACTGATGTCCAGTAGTGCTTCTA
>JAUELF010276193.1:0-10631 GCA_031471495.1 Clinocardium nuttallii | reverse complement strand
ACTACATTAACAGTACATATCTTAGTAACAACTTCATGACACGTTATACAACTCTTCCCAGCCATCACACGTATGTATAATCAAGTAAGATAACTATATCCTGCATATAATGCAAACTATCATCCTTTAAGAAATTCTGGATAGTGTTTTGCATGCAACTACATTATAGTCCATATCCTAGTAACTAGTAAGCGGAGGAATAGTGTCCTCATACAGTTCTTTTTTGCAGTGGCGTAAGTTTGCAATGAAAGATTGTGTGTGTGTGTTTATAAATACACACGTCACTTTGCTAAGGATTTAGGATAATAACTTTATTTCCATTTAACTTAAATTTAGATTGATTGCTATGTTCAACAGTTGCTTCAATTGCACCACCAATGTTCACGTGAACACGAGTTTTACTAGTAACCTCACACACAGGTACACATAAAACTGACTTCATTCTCACATTGGACTACCTGTTGCCCATTGATGGTAGACGAATGGAAGACAAATGACACGCGTCACATATAGTTTTAAAAACCTGCATAGATAACTAAATGGCCGAGCGACCTTTCATTATCGTTACCGATGGATCAATCGCGGCTCGACAACTTACAAAAGAACCACAAACTCGTGCTGACGCATATATTTTGTATTTAAAGGACTGAAAAACAAATGAATCAATATTATGGATTCTGCGTAGAGTGTCGACCAGGATCAGCCTTAGCATGCCGCGTAGATTTACCGGATATACACTTTTCGCCTCTTGTGGATTTTCTGTTTCAGGAATAGGTACTCAATATCTCTATTCCCCCGAGGCGGAATATGTCAGCCCGAATAAGTTTGTACGGACAGAGCAGGCTGATCTGGTCGATACATTACGCAGATGCCATAATGCTGGTTTTCACGCGTCACCGCTCGTTAAATTTTGGTTATTTTTGCTTTTATGTTGATTACGATCCTTACAACAATTGTATTTATATCCCAATGTTTCCTGTGTGATTTAAAGTACTATTAGTCCATTTAACCAGACGTCTGTGAGTTTTCGGAACGCTTACCAAACAACCACGAGCGATAACGACGGATTATATTGTTAGAGTGTTTGGTTTGACAAACCTCCCACACCCAAGCCGGCCGCTCTACCATTACACCATCGAGGTGGTCTTTCCTTGTTTCACCTGCGTACAATGTCGACTTTAACGTTCTGATGTTATGTTATATAAATCTAACTGCATCGTCTAGCAAAAGAAGAAGAGTTGTCAACAAGTTATGGTTAATTTATAGATGTTTTCATTTCAGTTCTCATTTGGAGGAATAGCAACACTAAAACAGTTACTGGTGATATAAACCATTCCGTCGAGAACAAAACAAACCCCTACAAAGTGGTTCCACCAATCAACATATTTCACATTTCGAGGAGTTCAGAAAGCTATACTCTTCCTGGTGATGAAAACCGTTCAGCCGAAGAATCATATACATCAGACAACACATCACTTCACAACAAACGCTCACCGAAGTTATTCTGTTCCTCAGAAACAAAACCGCATACGAATCTTTATCTTCCCCGACCATATTCAGCCAGTGGTGACTGGACGTTCACAAAGCGAACAAAATGTCCAGACTTCGCGCTTGAAAAATTTCCGCCCAAAACATTTCGGGATAAATACGTTCTTGATTGTGAACAAGGGGATGCCAAACTCGTTCTTACTCTCACAAATGCCTCAGATGATATTTACACTGTAACCGTGAACAACACTTCCTGTCTGTCAAGGTACATCAACCGGTGCTGTTACGATGGTAACGCAGTTCCGAACGTCGTGCATTATGTGTGGTACTTTAACAACGAAATGAAATTCCCAATGTTCGTGAGCATGTTGAGTGTTATCAAGTTTGTCAGGCCATGTTTGATCCTTTTTCATGGTGATTACGTTCCTTATGGTAGATACTGGGACTTCATTGTGAACATCTTCCCAAATATCGTCCATCTGAAGCAAGCCCGTTACACAACCATTTTCGGTCAAACGATCCATTTCCATGAACATTCCGGTGACATAATGAGGATTGAAGCTCTTCAGAAGTTCGGCGGAATATATCTGGATACAGATTTCATTGTTCTTAAAAATATAGACTCCTTCAGAAATTACGAAGTGACTTTGTGTAAACAGAGTTCTGGCTATTACTTAAATTCATTCATAATTTCCAAACCGAACGCAACGTTTTTATCACTGTGGATGAAAGGCTACGAAAATGATTACCGACGGAAAGAATACAGCTATAATTCGATGCATTATAACGGAGAATTGGCACGCAAGTTCCCCAGTATAATTCACGTGGAGAACGGAACGCTTTGTCGACCAAAGGAAATGGTTGGAAAAGCTTTAAACTTACCCTTGATACACAACTGGGCTGATCAATACGGATTCCATATATATTCCAGAACAATTAATTATCCTCTAGACGAGCGCGTCATTAGAAACTTTAACACTACTTTTGGCGCCATGTTAAGACACGTTGTTTTAGGAACGAAGGAATTGTGTGACAATTAACTTTTAATGAAGCCCCTGTGATCACCTAGGACATAATTCGGTCTGGATATACCACCGTTTTATAACTGTAAAATTGTAGTTATTTCTTATAGATAAATAGTTAAAAATGTATTTTGGCCTTGATCAGAAATGTTCGGGATTCATACTTGTTATGAACGTTTAGATTTGCGCGTATTAATTTCATTCTTCATATATTGGGACATGTTGAGTTGTTGTCAATGAGACCATCTTGTCTTGCTTCATAGGTTCAGCTTTGAATTATAATTGTGATATACGGTGTAAAAGAAGATGGATCGAAACATGTTACCGGTGAAATAATGCATTATACATGTATAGCGCTTATTTCTGAATGCACAGTGCATCAGATATTACTATTCCTTAGATTTACAAGATCGTAGATGTAAACATAATTTAAAATCGTGATTTTGTCATTTATCTTGTTGAGAGAAACGCTCAAGTTATAAAGTGTATGCAGTAGAAATACCAAATATAGCATGAGAGAAACGCTCAAGTTCTACATTGTATGCTGTAGAAATACCAAATATATAGTATGAGAGAAACGGTCAAGTTCTACAGTGTATGCTGTAGAAATACCAAATATAGCATGCATTCTGCAATAAATCGAATAAAAAAATGTTGAAAGTATTAAATAATGTAACTACTTCTATTCAATAATTCAGCCTTATGGTTTCATTTCAACATACAACAAATCTGCAGCAGACTTTAAATCATTTTGACAGAGGGGAAAATTGTTCGTTTTGAGTTATTTATCCTATTGTCACAATGTTTACACAAGTTTTCTGTTGAGAAGGTATCGAAAAGCGTCTGTATATGGGAAAGGGTTAAAACATAAATTTTGTATTTCTCAACGATAACTTTCAAGTATTGAAATTTCTTTAATTAACTCGAAATGATACTTTCCTACATGCAGTCGCAGACGCCTTTTGATACATCTGCTGTCAAAAGATCGCCGACAAAAGGAGAATACCACACTAATGACTGTGTAGACGTTCATGCAGTATTCATGCCTCTGGTCTTAGATGTTCATGGGGGACTCGGAACTCTTGTTAGGAATGCGCAAATGGTCAAGAGGGTGTTTTCTTTCCCTAAAACATTTAAAAAGTCTCCCCAATAGGAATATAGTGACAATATAGCTTGCCCGTTATGTTAATGTGTTTTCTTAGCAACGGATATTGCTTGAACAATGTATTTATATATATAAGAATAGGAGACCCCCGGGGCGGGGCACATTTTAAACACAGGGTTTTCATTTAACCAATCTTAAAAGAGGGCCACCATAAACTGCTACACCAAATATCTAAGCTCAAGACTTTTTTGTTTCAGATAAGAAGTTTCTCTTAAACTCCAGGGCCGGCGCATATTTTGACCCAAAGGGCCGAGGTTTCAACAACAGTGATACTGTAATTCACACTATATATCTCAGTTCAAGACATGTCTACTGAACGAAAGTGTTCACAATAGCTTCGTGTTCATGTGAACTACAAATATGACGTTTATAACATCTTTGAACAACTATAGAACTATCTTTAATTATAATTTTATTTTTGAAATCAAAGAGAACGTACAAAGGTTTTCATAAACCGCATCGATGGTGTAGTTGTAGCGCGCCCGTCTCGTTGCCGTAGGTTTGATCCCCAGCCGGGTTATTTAACGTATGGATAAGTAACAACAACAACGGGCATATAGCAGGAATAAGTTTGCTACAGAAATAATTGTGTGAGTGTTTGTTGGAAAAGCGTTTTACGCCATCTTTAACATTATTACAGTTATATCACGGCGTCTTCTGTGTTAATTGCAAGAACTTCTACTTAGTTTACTACCCTGACACCAGATCGTTAGTTTTAAAGGTTCTGATTAAAGACACTATAGTCAAAGTTTAAAGACTGTTCGAAAGTTGTCTTGGAATATTAGAATCATAATCCTGGGATAAAATTAATAATTTCACTGTCCAGTATAAAAACCATCTAACTATTGATTGATCATGTTTCGGTTTTACTGGGTAGATATACCAAATTTCACACATGTTCATGACCTTCAATTGACTTTTTTTCAACATTCACTGCCAAAACTTTTTTTTAACAATTTATTACTGGCTTTGTTGTCACAATTAGCAATATTTACAGAAGTTTCAACACTTATACATTATAATATCCATCTTGAGGTCAGCACCTTTAACGATGAACCCGCAATCCGGAGCGCCTATGCGGTAAAACAACTACTACCATTTTCAACGTATTTGTTATTACCAAATCCGGGATTCAACCCGAGTATCCTGTATGATTGACCGAGCAAATACTATTATTCGGAAATTGGGGTCGTAATCAGATTAGCATAGCATACATGTTGCTAGGGCGTGTTAGTCACATCCGTTTATGTTATCATAGCTTATCATACATGTTGCTAGGGTGTTGTTAGTCACATCCGTCTATGTAATCATAGCTTATCATGTATGGGACACCTCGAGGTGGCAAGCCCAGGTAGCGCAATATGTAGCGACGTGGGCTGTCAACCCAGGGGTTGTGAGTTCGAACCCAAGCTCGACCTCTATTCTATACGACGTTTACAAAATTCATTACGACAAACTTAATTAGTCTTCAATCACTAGGTTGACAGTCTGTGTGGTAAAGGAGGCCATCGCTTGAAAAATGGTGTACTCGGTAAGTTACCAGTACAATTGTCCATTTCACTTACAGACACTTGTTGTAGCCTCTTCAGCATGCGATTTATGTAAACATTGTGGCAATAGGAGAATTGCTCAGCAAAATGCTTCGCTTGGGAAATGTTTCCGTAAATTGGAATAATACTAAGCCCGTTCCAGGCATTAATGGTCAAAGTGACGGTATAGTCTGGCCACTGACCATTGTCTAAATGGACCATTTAAATGGCATACTTAAAGTCTTAAGTAGCCACCTGATATTTATAGATATTATACTCCGTCTTATACGAACCCCTTAGCTTTTGAAGTATTGTATATTTATAGTTATTTTATTGTGTGTTTAAAGCCAATTTAAATGACATTTTAGTATTATCACGGCGACATAATACTTACTCATGATCCGTGTTTCTAAGGAAAGAAATGTGAACTGACCGTGGGGAACGGGGATCGAAGCTTGGACGCCCAGTTCCAAATATGTGACACAAACCAACTTGACACGGCGAAAACAATAATAAGCGAATTCTTAAGTTTCACGCCTATCCAATAATTTTGTTTACATATATCAGAAATAAATTTTAAAGTTTGGGCAATTGTCTTGTTTTATTTATACATAGTTGTGTAAGAATGGAGTCTGACTTACTCGTTCGGGCAATTCATTAGTTTCAAACTTCTTTTCGAAATTCGTCCATTGCAATTTTTCCTCTTGTCACAATGTTTTTTTAAAAACTGTCTGCAACAGAGGCGTTAGGAAGCGTGTGTTTGTGGGAAAATACAGTACTAGTATCAATATACAAAACACTAATGGATAACAGGTGAAGAGGAAAAAATGAATTTGATTTCGAAACATCGCATTTGAGAAATTGAAGATTAGCGTTTTCAAAGGAAATAAGCAAAAAGGGATAACACATAATACAAAGTCCTTGCGCAGGCAAATCTGGAAACATATTAAAAATGTCCACATTCTTTCAATGATACATATTATCATTGAACGAAGTTGAAAATAGTGTGGTACACGGAAGAATTATTGTCAAACGTCATCTGCTGCAATTACATCCAAAATGCGACCGCACATGACCAAGGATGACTGTTTCACGTCTTAGATTCGGGGTAAATTGAAGCCGGTTATCAACAGCTCATATAACGTTGGAGCAGTTAACTGACTAACTTTTATGGCGAGTATCAAGCGTTTTAATAACATCTACTTGAACATGACCCGAGGGAATCCACATGGAAACGGGCCGGAAATATCCGGTCTTGCGCAGTGAATAGAACACCACAAGCTGACAAAGGCAATCCATCGAAACAATATAAAGGATCATAGCTAAGTTATATATATGTTTTGTTAGAATTATTTCATGTTTCATTTTAGAAAGTAAAATATAAAGTAAAAATGTATTAACAAACTAACAATCAAACACACATTTAAATACATGAAATAGATAAAGAAAGAAAGTAAGAAAAAGACAAAAATATTTATAAATTAACAAATTATTCAAATTAATAAATATGTATATAAAGACGAATTAATAAAAGCAGATTTTCGCTGTTTTATTGATGGGATTTGGGCACTGGCTTGCTTCTAACGAGACATACTCGAATTTAAGTATAACTGAATATAGGGCTAATGAAACATATTTAGGGATAAGTCACCAGTTTATCCAGCCTGACCTTGGCTATCTCTATAGCGGACATGCACATAGAAAGACAGATGAGAACAAGATAGAATGAGAGAGAAATAGATACAAAAATAATAATCGCAAGGGGTGGAGCAAACAAATAGCTGACTACTGCGCTGGCGTATTGATAGGGATGAAATAAAGTTTATTGTTCGTGTAAAGGAGAAAAACTCCACTCAGGAATACCCTATGTGCTTTTGTACTTCCGGTAATTGGGACCTTGAACTTGTAATTTACATGTGTTTCTTTGGTTAGGCAGTAACATTAGTATAAAACTCACACACACATCAAAACACTGAGAGTACCACGACTTCTGTTGGAGGATATGCTCTTTCTGCATTTCAAGTATTTCAGCGCAGAATTGTTTAAAGTAGACCCGATCATGTTCAAAATCGGGCGTCTCCATATCTCTTGTAATAATATTTTTCGAATAGGCGTGGTGTATCAGTCGGTAACGACGAGGGCTTCCGACTTAGCCAGGCGTGGTGTATCAGTCGGTAACGACGAGGGCTTTCGACTTAGCCAGGCGTGGTGTATCAGTCGGTAACGACGAGGGCTTTCGACTTAGCCAGACGTGGTGTATCAGTCGGTAACGACGAGGGTTTTCGACTTAGCCAGGCGTGATGTATCAGTCGGTAACGACGAGGGCTTTCGACTTAGCCAGGCGGGGTGAGTTCGAATCCTGACTCGGTGATCCATTCCGATGATTAACAAATCCAGGGAGACTTATATCGTTCGTCTTCAACCAAATGGCACACCATTCTTTCCAGGCAACCGGCTTCTTTTCCACATGGCCAGTAGGCCCGTCATTGAAAGACGTATTATGCTTGTAGAATTTACATCAGTAAAACGTTGGGAAGAATGTTAGACGTGCTGGGTTTAGAACTCACACTCCTTTGATTGACAGACGAACCGATCCATAGAGTAGTCATCCTTTAGATCACTTTTTTGTTTGCCATAAAAGCACTTACGTAGGAATTCATTAAACATCTGACAAGGAAGAATCGAATTTAGGTATTAAAGCAGCGATCACTCTAACAAACATGTCGATAACCCTTTGAGTTAAGGCAAGAAAGTTTTATTATCAAAATATGTCGTGTCCATTTATAACCCGAGACAACATAATATACAAATAAAACAGAATTAAACTGTTTTTTAATGTCTAGGTATCTATATAATAAATATACAAATATCTACCGTGATAACTAATTGACTTCGGGCCCTGATTACATCAATCGGTTCACTGTAAACATTCATGCGTACAATTACCGTGTCTACCTAAGTTTCAAGTGCAGTGGTCAGATGATTTCCATGTTAGCTGTGTACTGTTTTTCACAAAACCTTTAACACGAAAAACATATATAAAACAAATATACAAGATGTAGAGCCTTATACGACAAGCAGTTAATATGTTCCAGGTTCGAGCCTGCTTAAAAACAACTTTTTGCTAGTGTCAGATGTATATTGTTTCCCGTGTTTCCACTAGCGAATTATATTGAACAACAGTGATAACAAGACGGGTAATACTTTGTTTTAACATGAAACCTGTTTAATCATGCACGTCCTCATGTAACATGCATCGCTTTCCATATAATCCTACCGTAAGTGTTCATCGCAAGGTATTCATTTGTAACCATTAGCTGGTTACTATCTGTAGACTTTACTGCAAGTACTTGTTCAATCAGTATATGGAATTCAATATGTCTGAGTGGTTAGCGTTGGGGATTTGGAACAGGGCGTCTCGGGTTCGATCCCCGGTAGCGGCGCTGTGGTAATGGTCGAGTGTTCTTTGGCAATGCACATTTCCTAGCAATGGTTTGTTTACCCAGGGATCATGTATAAGTAAACTGTCGCCGTGATATAACTGAAATCAATGTACGGTAAGACCAGCAATCCCTCGAATCATACTATCTCCTATTCGTCATTGTTCATTTTACATTGTAGTCGGGTTGCTTTTTATATGAAAGTATATGATCCGTTCCAAAGAGAAAACCAATAGTGTGGACCATGCGTAAAATATCGAACCGGATCAGCCTAAGCAGGCCGCGCAGGCTAACCGGAACAGTCTGTGATCGTCTCCTGTGGATTTTTTGTTTCAACAAGCATCGCTCTATACATCTATGCCCATGCGATGGAATAGGCCGGTCCGGATTAGCCTGCGCAGACTGTCAATGAATAGTTTGAGAGTTTGATCCGCAGCTCGGCAAACATTCTTTCCAACTGTTGACAAATGTCACTTTGACAAGCGTCATTCGTCAACCATCAATGAGCTTACAGTCTATGTGGAAAAGCAGCCAGTTACTGGGAAAGTATATTGCGCGTGGGAATACTTATGTGAGAAAGCCAGGAAACACATGAGTAGGTGGTGCCTTGACCGCCTTGATATGCCTCAACAATTGTTGAAAACGGCGTTTAATCCCAAACGATGACAGCCAATCTTCCCGATGTGACATTGTCTATCACATATTTGTGTTCAAAGCAGACCGACGGCCATAGTGGAGTGGTGTGACCATAGAGCAGCTCTTATTACCTAACCCAGCAGAGGCTAGTCACCCGTATATAAGTGTGTTATAGCCGTGATATAACTTAAATGTTGTGGAGAGCGTTGTTATACATTAATGATTAATACCATTCATAGCAGGCGACTTTCGACTGCCTCGTTGGTGTAGAGATAAAGCATCTGTGCAAGGATTTCATCCCCGCCCGGGTCATAACAAATACGTTAAACATAGAAGTAATGACTTTCCTTCCTTGGCGCTCATAAGTGTGGTGTTAGCATTACGAGTGACACTCGCTGGTCTCCGGATAAAACGATCGGTATAACTGGTACCGTACCCAGGAAACGCCGTGATATAATTAAAAATGTGTCGGAAGCGGTGTTAAACACGCAAACATACAAACGAAGCGGAAGAATCTTAGAAATACATATTAATCCTTGAATAGTCGCTTTCTGACACATCTGCAACAAACGACTTTTGAAAACATTGTGGAAAAATAATAAATTGCTCAAAACCAGCAATTTCTATTGTTGCCACAATGTGTTTATCTCTTTTTTGTAATGAAACACTCATTTATGATTTGTTGTATGTGGGAACCGGTTAAATGGACGCTGTTCGATGCCTCTGTAGCAGAAAACTTTTTGAAAACATTATGTTTTCCTAGTCGTTTGCTGCAGCTTTGTTGTATGTGGGAAAGGGTTAAGTTGGAACCTATTAGAAAAAAATCGATCGGAATTTCTTCTCCTGTGGATTTTTTGTTTCAACAAGCATTATTCTATACATCTATCCCTATGCGACGGAATAGGTCAGTCCGGATAAACCTGCGCAGACTGTCAATGAATAGTTTGAGAGTTTGATCCGCAGCTCGGCAAACATTCATTCCAACTTTTGACAAATGGCACTTTGACCAGCGTCTTTCGTCTTCCATCAATGGACTTACAGTCTAGGTGGAAAAGCAGCCAGTTGCTGGGAAAGTGTATTTGTGTGTGGGAATGTGTACATATCACATATTTGTGTTCAAATCAGACCGACGGTCATAGTGGAGTGGTGTGTCCATAGAACAGCTCTTATACCTAACCTAGCAGAGGCTAGTCACCCGTGTATAAGTATACTATAGCCATGATAAACTTATATGTTGTGGAGAGCGACGTTATACATTCATGATTAATACCATTCATTTAGGTCAAAGGGAAGTAAATCGGATCAGCTTGCCGGGTAGACAATTTCAGATAAATTCATGAGACTAAAGTGG
>JAUELF010276182.1:0-10631 GCA_031471495.1 Clinocardium nuttallii | reverse complement strand
AGTGCTACAATCAATATACTATAAAGACAACCTGTAGACATAGTGCTACAATCAATATACTATAAAGACAACCTGTAGACATAGTGCTACAATCAATAGACTATAAAGACAACATGTAGACATAGTGCTACAATCAATAGACTATAAAGACACCCTGTAGATATAGTACTGCAATTAATAGACTATACAGACACCCTGTAGACATCGTTGCTGCAAGCAATTGCCCATAAAGACAACGTTTTGGTGAACCAAACGGTTTATCCTTTCTAGCTCCGAAAGTAGATTGGTCCATTATCAGTCTTATTGAAATCACACAAACATTCGTATATTGAATATGACGACACCACATTAAATGTTGTCTCGAATTGACTCAATGCAATTAAATATGCATGAGCAGGTGCTCGTTGTTCTGTCCAATAAAATCGCACTATATAACAAAGGCACTGTTCTGCTTTACATATCGTTTATGTTATGGATTGTCTCCCCTGTTGATAACTTACGATTTTGTAGACGCCGCCTTGATTAGCTGACGCAAGGGTCAATCTGAGACGACATGCAATAGGCAGTCGTCAGATCTATACGAAAGTTGCTACTGCAACACAATTTAGATAATGCCGTTCAACGAGAAAACCAACATTATGGTCTCTCAGTAATGTATCGACCAGATCAGCCTACGCAGTCCGGGCAGATTAATACGGACCGAAACATTCCGTCTCAGGGGGATATAGGTATAGAGTAGGGGTGGCAACGAATATTCGATCCTATGGTCGATCAAATTGCAAATATCGGCCATTTACGATTAAGGGACATCACTTATGACATTACCTCTATTTATAGATTGATGCGATTCCATCTGTTTATTTTCCTCAACGAGTTTAAAATGTATCACCATAGTTACTTTTACACTGAGTGGATGCAAAGAGAGGACTGGCATGGCGAAAATATCTGCGCGGTAGATCTTGGAATCTCTAAGCAGGGACTAATTCCATTCCAGTTTACTTCATATATGTAAACACATTCACTATGTGTATGTCAAAGAGAAGCAATTTGGATCGACTTGGTGAATATATAAGGCTGAAGTTGTCTCCCATTGGACAATCTTTTTAAAATCGAACTTGTTAAATGTAAAACATCCTCTGTCAGACTGATAAGTAAACACAAGATAGTGCTTACTTTTAACTATATTGACATTAACAGATATTGTAAGAACAACATGTTATTTCTGAAATTGAAGGTTTCATTCACTGCGGGATAAGGGTGACCTTTGAATTGGTCCCATAGCTCCAACATTGGACAGCTGGATATTATTTTCATTGTACCTAGTTTCATTAAAGTTGCCTGATATTTCGACATTCGTGCCACCTACATTATTACGAAGCCATCTGTGACATATTTTGCTTTTCACATCGTCGGTTAATGAGGTCAAATGGAAAGGGCTGTCGGTTTTTAATTTTGTATCAGAGTTTTGTGACACTCATTTCAAGTCAATTTTTGTTTATCAGCAGAAGGTAGTGAAATAACAAAGAACGGAAATGGCGAAGTGAGAACTTTATTATATTTCTATACAAACATTGTAAAATGCCAAATTTACAAACAGTATGCTGCAATATTCACTCACACCTCTTCTCAGCTATCATTCGCACATATATCTTACACACATATATACGGACAAGGTTTATAATTATAATTTATAATTATAAGTACTCCGCGTCCCGCGAGAAAACCAACATTGTGGACTCTGCGTAAATTATCGACCCGGATCAGCATAAGCATGCCGCGAAGTCCTACTCGGAAAAACACGTTTGTCTCCTGTGGATTTTCCTTTTCAGGAACACTCTATACCTCTATCCCCCTGAGACAGAATGTGTCGGCCCGGATCAGTCTACGCACAAACTGCACGCTGATTTAGATTGATACATTTCGCAGGAGCCATAATGTTGGTTTTCTCACGGGAAGGCTCATTATTATTATCTGGTCTTATGCCACGTTTTGCCAAGTATGAGTGTCTTATTTTGAAGGTTACGTAGTTTAGTTATACATGTAGGTCGTTTGAAAGAGCAGTACAGTTGTAATTGCAAGGCATCTGAAATTAACCCTTTACATATAGCATTGTGAGAAGGTCACACACCTTTAAAAATTAAACCTTTATTTGTCAAGTTAAATAATTTTTAAATAATCAATGGTTTTGAATGTGTTTTCCTTGAAAAAACACAGGCATCCGAGTTTTCATTTGTGAACAAAATAGGGAAAAACACACAATTCCTCGTTTAGATAAGACCAAAGGTATCTCTAGCTTGTCCATATGCTTTGATCTTAATGACAGTAATGATTTCGTTTAAGAACATTTTGGGACTCCAACACAGGACTGACCTCTTTATGGTTCATATAGCATAATACAGTCTTTTTATATAATACCATATAGAGATCTGAAATGGTTTATACCTTTTAATCAAGTTAAATGTATATTTTTATTTTTATTTGTTATATTAGCAATTATAATAACTTCTTTTGAGTAGTTATATTAATTAATTTCTAGTGACTCATACGCCATTTATATTGCTGGATAGTACCCTTAATATGTACAATTATTGCCTACATATGTAAAATTCAAACATTACGTTTCACCGGCTCGTGTCAGGATTAATAAACCAGTAGTACAGGTAACCTACCAAGGAAACGCCGTGATATAACTGACACATTGTTGAAAGCGGCTCAAAACAACAAACATTCAATAATGGGATTTTAACCGAAGACCTATTGTATGAGATGTAAGCAGCATGCTTCGGGGAACGTGAATGTTCAATACAATATTACGAAATAATAAACTTTATCCATTCCCATTTATAGATGCATATCAACATTTACATTAAGTTTGATAAGAGTATGTATTCTCTTGGATGAGAGAATGTTGACTCCTAATCGATGGGATGTTAAGTTATATGCCTATTTTGGACAGATGAGAAATTTAATTGAACCCTTTCAACGCTGAGGACATTTTTTGTCAAGATTGTTGCATAATGAGAATAAGCTCAAGATGAGCAGTTTCAACATTTATCGCAATATGTTCAACTTTATTCAGTAACCAAAGTTTCTATAATAAATATACTATATGTTTTATCAATATGTTTACAGTGGACTGCTGCATATGTGTTGTGCGTCTTTTCACCATTAACGTTGTCGTCGTCCTTCTAGTCAACATTTTGCTTGAATCAATTTCTGTACAGCTTTCAAAACTAAAACAAATATATACAAACAATATGTTTCTTCTCCGGCCCGTTACCAAAATGGTTTCAATTCATTGCGCAAGATTATTCCGTTTCGTTAGTACAGTGGTACAGTGTTCGTCTTGAGTGCGAGAGGTCACGGGTTCCATCAATGGTCAGGTCATACCAAGAACGTAAACAAGTGTATAGTATAGTCGGCCTAACCTCTTTTGAGTTTGTAAATGTGGGGTTATAATAGCGATTTGTTTTTTGTTTCTGATCATAGTGACGAACTCGTTAGTTTTAGGATAAATGGACCAGTAGTACTGAAATATTACGCACAAAATGCCATAACCTAACCCAAAATGTGTTGATAGCGGTGCAATACACCATACATACACAAAAAAGCAAAATATGGACACAATATCTATAATTAGACAACTTATTATACGAATTTTCTTTCGGAATTGCCGGTATAATTATGAAATAATTTTACACATATGTTGATTAAATAATGCATTCATAGCTCTGCTGTTAATAATAATCAGCGAACATGTATTTATTTTATTTTGTTTTACATATCTTGAGCATATTACAATTGTGTTTGCTTAGAATCAGTTATGACACATCTAGCATGAACTAAATAACCCAGTACACATATGCTCGGTATCCTCCACTTTCACCCAGTTACACAGCTGACGTACTTACTTCGAATTATAGATGAGTTTATATGTGATCATTTGTTTTATAATTTGAACGATTTGAAAATTGAAGACCTTCCTTTGCGCTCAGGTGTGTTGGGTTAGAATTACAACTGACTGACTGACTGGTGTCAGGATAAATGAACCAGCAGGATTGGTAACTTACGCGTACATTTAATAACATTGGAATGTATGTAAAAGGTGTCATATCAAACCATGTATTTCAGGATAAATGAACCAGCAGTATTGGTAACTTACGCATACATTTAATAACATTGGAATGTATGTAAAAGGTGTCATATAAAACCATGGATTTCAGGATAAATGAACAAGCAGTATTGGTAACTTAGGCATATATTTAATAACATTGGAATGTATGTAAAAGGTGTCATACAAATCCATGGATTTCAGGATCAATGAACAAGCAGTATTGGTAACTTAGGCATACATTTAATAAAATTGGAATGTATGTAAAATGTGTCCTACAAAACCATGGATTTCAAGGATTTACATAACACTTATTGTTTTCTTGAATCGAGGACTTTACAACAAATGGAAGATGTATTATATTAATGATTGTCGTATTTGTGAAACATTCCTAAGGTTATGGCTGCCATATCATAATCACAACGATTCGACGACTCTGAAACAAATGGGCAATGTTATATATCAATAATGATGCAATTGAAGCCCCAAATCTGATACAATTGGTATCATATAATGAGCATATTCTTCATAGATTAAAATGCATCGATTTGTTTTCTGAAATTGATGACACGAAAACATGTAATATATCGATAATGGCCCGATGTGCTAGTTTTAATAAAATCAATGTTTGTTTAGCATAAACGCATTCCATTTTATTCCTCCCGATGGCTGACATAAGTAATTGAGTCTAGTTAATTTGACATACACCAATTGAGTAATGTATATATGGAAAGTTTCCAATTACAGTGGAAACAATATCATGTTCATTACTGGTACGAGACAGGAAGGTATACATAGTTAACCAAAGTGGCTGCCGTGATATAACCTGTTACGAATAAAACGGCGTTAAACTTCAATAAACAAACAATTATTTGATATTCAGATCCCAATTTCGAAATGTACACTGTACAACTGTGTACTTTTCTTTTATTCATGAACATTGTTACACAAAGTTATGAATATTGGTTATTGTGGCCGTTTTAATTATAATTAGTTGGTCAGATAAATCGATACATGAAGAACGGCGCGTACAACAATGAATCTAGAAACACCACAGATGCAGTAGAAAATGTTGGATTTGTGCCAGTCTTTTTAAGCACGTGGTCAATTTGTAATGTTTAACAATTTAAACATCCAAACAAAAATAAATAAGGGGCGATCATTAATTTAAAAGTTGTACTTGTTAACTCCGGCGTCTACAAATCTGATGTTAGTTACAAAATGTCCTTATTCTTGATAATAATAATAAAACAAAAATGTAAGCTATCATCGATGATGATTGGAATAATCGGTGAAAGAAAAATTAGAGTTACATAACATTTGCAGAGTACGTGACGAAACAGTGTTCACTGTGACATGACACGAAGATAGAAGAGAAGTAAATTGGATCGACTTGCCTGGCAGACAATTTTGTCCAGGGAATTTCAGATGAATATATAAGACTGAGGTTTTCTCCCATTTGACAAAGAGTGTGTTAAAGGTTGAAAGTGGTTGTTATGAAGTTGAAGAAACTCAGACTGATTTATAATTAAAACAGAGTTTGCTTTTAGTTTTTATTGACACTCTAATAGCCATTTTCAGAACCTGCTGTATTTTTTTGAAATTGAAAGTAAAATTCAGTGCAGTACTTTTTATTTGACCTCCTAACTCTGTCAAAAACGGTGATCAAGTGAGTTTTATTTGCTGTTTTTGGTAGTTCTAAGAATGAACTTTAGTTTGATTCGGGTATATGTGGTAGTTAATTCATTTGACATTAACGAACCATAACTCATAATGCTATAATGGTCGCCTTTGGAAAATGAATTCCGTCCCTTTGACCAAACCTGATTCAGAAGTACAACGCAACTGGCACCGCACGATAACCCAATTATGTTCAGCGTTACATCCAGGCAATGAAGAAGCGTTGCCAATCAGTAAGGTACAGTTATGCTGGACACCCACCTTCAAACCACGAGATAATGTGTTTCTGCGAACTGCAGGTTTGGCTTTTTCACCACATTAAATTGTATCATGTTTTTCTTGGTTCGATTTCTGAGTATTTAACTAGAAATGAAAGTGATGTGATCAAATATATCCCTTAAGCATAACTTGAACTGTTCAGCACGATCAGAATATGGCTAAATACATAAGTTCAGCGTTACGTCACATCAATGCGAAAGCGTTCCCAATCAGTGATGTACAGTTAGATTGAACACACGAGTTATTAAACTCTTCTTCAAATCACGAGATAACTTGTTTCTACGAACACCAGTTTTTGGCTTTTTCAACACTTTATATGTTATCAATTGTTTGTGTTCGATATCTGAGTATTTGACAAGAAATGGAAATAATGTGATCACATATATCCCTTAATAATGTCTTTTTAGCACGATCAGAATATGGCTATACATACCTGCACAGTTATAAGTTTTGTTAAGTGTACATACTGAATTAAATACGAACGGACAATTCTATTTTTATAAAGCAAGCAGTTTGTTAGGGACATGCTACACTTCACATATAGGCAACGAAAAATGTATCATACACCATTCAACTTCTCCAAACAATATATTTTGTTTAATAATATTGAATTGGTTCAATACATTTTATGTTTCACGCATACATTTTCATTGTGTGTTAAATAGCATGAGTTTTTGTCCTTATAAATATTTCATCGTTATACAGCTGTCTATTAAATCCGATTAAAGCTGTGCACCGGTAGTCCAGCGGGTAACGTCACGGGTTGTAGTGGTGTGAGTTCGAACCCCAGTTTTGCAAGCAGCCTTTCTGACGTTTACAAAATTCAATAAAAACACGCTTCTCCAATGGAAAAACAATCTTTGTTGAAAAGCAGCAAGTTTTGTTGTAAATGTATAACTTTATTAGCCACGTGCATAGATAGGTGAAGGTCGTGGCCATCCTCCCTCATACCTTACAATAACTATATTATTTGTCAATCTATTTTAGTATAAAAGATTCATAAAACACATTTTACATTTTACAGCCATGTAATAAGATATTAATTAATGATAATTGATTTTTCATCCTATTTGAGGAAGCCTTATTCCACATTATTTTCTATAAAATTACTTATTCATGTTCTCTTGGTAAACAAATTAGTACTAGGCTATGAAACGTGTCTTTCCAAAGGGCACCCAACCATGACGCCTGGTTCCAAATTTCCGACTCTAAATATTCGTGTATCTTTATAACGGTTTTATAGTATACAAGTGTTAATAAAGTTAAACATTTCTATGAAGGATAAGGAGCTAGAACAACAGACAAACAAACAAACAAACAAACACAAAACATAGAATAAAAATCAAAGAACAAAATAAAAATAGATTATATATTTCTATATCTGAATTTAGACCCTTATTACAAAGCTTAATTCAATTTGTAAAAATTAAATATATATAACGTTTTATTTCTAAATATTAAATGACCAGTCTAAAGTTGTTTTTTAGAAGTAAATCTGAGCTAGTAATGTATAAAGTTGGATCTAGTTCCCATTACTTCATTTCAACATAATTGAAGTAAATGTTTATCCGTTTTGCATTCATGGAAAAGATCATTAAATAGTCTTTGTTACAAAAAGAACACACATTTGTTTCTACTTATCTCATGTTCAATACAACATAATTTGTGGCTATTATTCTATGAACGATTTATGTTTAAAACCATTGGATAAATATATATATTTTATTAAGATACATTGCAAACATACAATACAATACAATACACACACAATAATGAAATCTTTACAGAATGTACATGAATTTTAAAAGTAAGAAAAACAGGACAGACAAATGGCAGAGGATAAGCGAGAGTATTATAAGGCTATACAACAGATGGCAAAACTAAATCGAAATGAAAATTTAAGGTGCATATAATACATGTGGACTAACATTATATGCAGCACAGATCTACCGAAACGATGCAGTTAATAAAAAGATTGTGAAAACCAGAAAGTGCATCACTTGCTTTTAAAAAGGGTGTGTTTGTAAATAAAAACAGAACGTTACGTGTAAGGAGTCTTGCGTGGAAAACGTTTGTCTCCATTGTTATAATCATTGATTATGTTATCGGACCAATTAATTAAATTTTTTTTTTTTGCCTCTCGTAAAGGGGATTTTTTTAAATTGTACATACTGCTGTTGTATGACGAAACATATGTACGGTTTTTTCAATAAAATATATTTGTCTATATATCTATTATAAAAGAGCTATGCAACACATTGGTAGGTAACCTGGCCGTCGTGATATGACTCAATATGGTCTGAAAAATAACGTTAACCCATTCCCTCATACAACAATTCTGCAACAGATATCTTTGAACATATTTTGTCAAAAAATAGAAAATCTCTATATTTGATTGGATAACCTATGACTAAAAGTGGATAACATTGGACAGCCACATTTGTAAAAGGATGTTAACATACATATGTGTTCATACTTTTTAGGCACACATATAAACGCACACATAAACAGGCACACATACACGCGCACGTATATACACGCATATTTAGATAAACACATGAGAACATCGAAACAAAAGATAATATGTACGTATAGATCACTTGTTAACACATACAAAAACCGGTGGGGTCTAATCAAACGTGAGAAGACATCTTTAACCTTATTCAATAGAAAGAAAATCACGAGTACTACCACTGCAAAGCGTTAAATACGAACTGTATATGAGCCGTCACGCGAGGAAACCAGCACAGACACGTTTCGACACCTGTGGATTTTCTTATTCATGAATCATTACTCTATACCTCTGTATCCCTAAGACGGAATGTGTCGGCCCGGATCAGTCTGAGCGGAACGCAGAGGTATTATTATTGGTTTCTGGTTTTATTAAATAACGTTTTATAGGAGAAAATTAAAGATTAGTATATGACACAATGAAATACTGTGAAAAAAGCATATCCCAGGTCCCTTAATGTTAATCGATTTCGAAAAAGCTTTTGATTCTTTGTCATTTATTTTGGCGATATGTTCAAAAAGTGGTTAAAACTATTCTTATACAATACTCAAGTCTGTGTATAGTTAAATGGATATTTATCTGATTTCTTTACAGTGAAAAGGGGCTGCAGACAGGGGATCCGATTTCACCATATATTTCTATCCTCTGGTCCGAAATTGTGAATATTAAGATAAAAAATAATAAGAATATTATCGGCTTAAAAATCAAAGACTAACACTATCTACTAACACAATTTGCAGACGACACTAGCTTGTTTTTAGACGGAACAGAACAATCATTAAAACACGTGCTAGAATAATTAGATAACTTTTCTATATTATCCGTTTTAAAAATCAATTTTGAAAAAAACCCAGAGCTTATATGGGTCTCTTAAATACAGCACACGTTTTATAAAAAATAAATGGGAAAAACACAGTTTAAACTCCTTGGAATAAACTTTGATTCAATTTTCAAAACATGCAGGAATTAAATTTTGGTCAGAAATTACTAAATATAAAAAAACGCATTACGTATTGGAAAAGGATAAAACTAACTCCAATTGGGAGATTAACGGTAGTTAAGACGGTTTTAATTCCAATTTTAACACATTTATTCATCAGTTTACCTTCACGAAAAGATGATTTTATCAAACAATTAAACGACATGCTATTGGGTTATGTATGAGAGGGTAAATCCACATTTAAACGTTCTGTTTTTATAAAACAATATACAGACGGAGGTTTAAAGATGATTGACATTAAAGTTATAGTTGTAGCATGAACATGAAATGGTTAAACAATTTATTAATTTGTGAAGAAAGTAATTGCTACAAGATAGTTTACAATATTTTTGATGTTAAGAAAGTTTTTAATATGGGAAAATTTTACTGTGAATACGTATCAACGAATATAAGAAAAGAATTTAGGATATATGTATTGAAGGCATATGTAACCTTTATGGAAAAGGTACGTTGCAATGATTGGTTTAAAGTTTTACACATGCCTTTATTCTATAATAAACATTTTCTTATTAATTCAAAACATATTTTTCTATAACCGAGGCGTAAGACTTGTAAAAGATATTATGGATGTAAATGGGAATGTTCTAACCTTGACAATTGTTGAAAACATTATGAGCAAAAGAGTCAATTGGCTAGTATTACATAGTCTAATTTTTTTATAAGGTCCTTTATATCAAAGAACAATATTGCAAAAACTGATTTTCCGTTATATACAGCCCATAACCCACGTATCAACTTCTATTTCTACGATATCTTAATAAAGACTGACTCAAATAAATTTGTTTATAATACGAAAAACCATGAATGTGAGAAAAAAATAATATTTTTCCAATAACCCATGAAGATTTCGAAACTGATCCATGGAAGCTGCCATTTTGGATATGTTTAAAATGCGGCCGGGTTCTGACGTACGTATATACACAGGTTGCAAATTATTGTCGTCTGGTCTTTTTTTAAATTCTTAACCCGAAATGAAAGTCATAAGTGCTTTAATATTTACATGTAAACTAACTTGTGTAACAAAGATTAAAAATAAATGGAAATGTACA
>JAUELF010276171.1:0-10632 GCA_031471495.1 Clinocardium nuttallii | reverse complement strand
AAAGTGGAAAACATTGTGGCAAAAGGAGAAATTGCTCGTTTTGAGCAATTTCTTCATTTGTCGCTATGTTTTCAAAAGCCGTCTGTTGCAGAGGCGTCAGAAAACGTCTATATGAGGTTGAGGTCGGTATTCGCGTGACATAGTGGCTCATACGGCATGTAATTGTCGTCTGGTGTTTTGCCCAGAAAGACTCGGTTTTCGATGAAACGCCATCGGAAACGTCTCTAGCACAGACGGCTTTTCTCACCTTGGCAGCCGACAGCTTTCGAGATCAATTAGATGACAAGGCGCTGATGTGTCTAGAATCAGTCCTGTATACGTTTTCTTAACTGCAGTGTTAGCAGCAAATATCCACAGACACTCTAGACAATTGTGTTTGTTCAGCCCGTTATTAGAGAAGTAATGGAAGTATGAAACGCGGAAATGTTTTCCTTTGTGCAAAATTCGTAGACGTTTTGTAGTTTTATATCAAGTTTAAACGACACGTATCACAAGTTGTATATACAATATATTCATACAACAACAATATAACATTCACAGTTGCAGGCAAAATCTGTACATACTACTAGCCATACAAATGACTTATGAGTTACTGGACATGTATTCATAATTCTAATATATATAATAAATAGCATGTCCGACTCGAGTATCGGCTTACCTTTATTCGCGTTCAGGACAGTAAGGTTAGCATTACGACTGACTCAATTGAAATATATAGCTAAATATAGAGTTTAAGGTGGCGTAAAACACCAAGCAAACATGATTATAATTAAACGTTTAAGTGAGTTTATATACAGTTACATTGGGAGAATGTTGTGTTGAGTATACACTAGTGTGAGAGACGGCTAGAATATGAGTATATAGTGAATAATGTTGTGTGGAGTATACACTAGTGTGAGAGAGGGCTAGAATATGAGTATACACTAGTGTGAGAGACGGCTAGAATATGAGTATATAGTGAAGAATGTTGTGTGGAGTATACACTAGTGTGAGAGAGGGCTAGAATATGAGTATACACTAGTGTGAGAGACGGATAGAATATGAGTATATAGAGTACGAGCCGTTCCACGAGAAAACCAACATCATTGATTGCAGTCCGCACAGGCTTATCCGGGCCGACACATTCCGTCTCGGGGGGAAAGAGGTATAGTGTAAAGATTCCTGAGACAGAAAATCCACAGGAGACGAAAAGTGTATATCCTGGTTAGCCTACGCGTCATGCTAAGGGTAATCCGGGTCGATACTTTACGGAGAGTCCATTATGTTGGTGTTATGCCGCAGTGTAATAACTGAATAACAGCTGAGCTCTGTTGGTGACACACATTTAAATATTTATTTCAGCGACGCTGATACGCCTTCGACGTGACTGCATTCCAGTCATGATGCGAACCACGTGTAAAATGGTTCTGGAACACGACGAGGAGATAAAGGTGTGCTTCGAAACATGTAAAACAAACGGATGCAATTCGAACTCAGCCGTGACACTGCATCCAGAGCGTCCATCCATTTTGTTTATGCTGCTTATATCGACACATTTTATATGCAATTTAGTAGCACGTTGTTTGAATATATAGGACATAAACTAGATTGGTTCCGCATGGTATTCGTGTCATACTACAACCGAAATTCGACACTTTGCGACAGGCGAAAAATTCAAAATCTTTTTTAGGCAATCTTGCCTTCAAGCCTCCCTTATAGTATCTAGAGAATAGTGGTGGCCATAATCGGATTATCTAAATAAAACTATGCAATTTGATCCTTGTTTCATGTATCAGTAATTTTAAATCATTCAAAAATTAATTGTCTTGTTACTTGGCCCCTAGAATATATTTGTCATTTTAAACTCTTGTGTACATACAACAAATATACAGCAGTAAATGTTAAATCTCAATGACGAAAGTAAAACAGTAAAATTATTGAATAGAGATTTAATTAGGAGTAATTCCTCTATTTGAAAAAAGTCTTAAACATTCATTCGTCTAGTTCAAAATGTAATCTCAAAATACTGGCTCATGATTCTCATGTGATTGAAAATGTAAAACTAAAAGGAGCGGTCAGATGCCAACATGACGTATATTCACGTTGAAAGTGTATGAAAAAAGTCAGGCCAATGCTAATTGACTCTTTACTATTAAAAATTGTCATGCACTTTTCATATACCGGTATCTTCCGGTATAAGACTGTAAAAAGTGTTTCATAATTGTTCGTTTATTTATTTAGGTTTTTTTCTTTCTCGCACATATTAGGTTTACGTTGAAGAACATAGTGACCTAACAGTCACGTGACACGGTCACGTGACAGTCAAGTGACCGTCACGTGATGGCCGTCATGTGACAGCACAGATCAATTCACTCATTTAGGTTATCACCTTGCTAGACCATGTTGATTTCTGTTGTTTACATGTTTGTCAAATAAATACTTTTTAAATTCATTTTATATACATTTTCTTCTTATCTACACCGACATGTGATGTAAAAATGAAAATAAATGTGATGAACCTTGCTTTAGATAAACAACAACTACACGATACTTGAAGCCAGTGAAACTCAAGATTAATTTTCTAATTGTCGAGGTCTGATCTTAATCTGCACACCTCTTCAGTAGAAAGTTAACCCTTTTTCAGATACAACAAATCTGCAGCAGACGACTTTTGAAAACAACGAGGCAAAACACTTAAAAGCTCTATAAATGTAGGTATTATTACTAAAAAGAGTTGAAAACATTGTGGCATAAGAAGAAATTCCTCGTTCTGGGCAATTACTACTTTTGACACAATGTTTTCAAAATATGTCTGCTGCAGAGGCGCAAGAAAGCGTCTATATGTGGAAAGGGTTAAACATGTTTCGCTGATTTGTTTGAGAGAGCATGGATGCACAAAAATCTCTTAGTATAACTACGTGTTTTACAAATAACTTCCTTCAAATTATTAATCCATTAAAACGATTAAAAGTAATGCCAAACATATGTGTGCTTTAGTTTATCTAAACCCTTTCCGACATAAACACATTTTCTGTAGTGTCTGCTGCAGACGACTTTTGAAATGTTTCGATTAAATCGATTCGAACAATTTCTTCTTTTGCCGCAATGCTTTTAATCTCTATTTTATAGTTACGCAATCATTTATGGTGATTTTACATATTCTTCTCTCACTGATTTCAAGGTCGTCTTCTGCCGCTGTGTTGTATGTTGGGAAAGGTTAACGAAATAATTATAAAATTTTCATTTCTAACCATAATCACTATAATGAGCCGTCCGGCGAGAAACCCAAGATTATGGCCTCTGCGTAATATATCGACCCGGATCAGTGATCAGGGCCGACACATTCAGTCTCAGGGGGATAGAGGTATATAGTTATGATTCCTGAAACAGAAAATCCACAGGCGGTGAAACATATGTCCGAGTTAGCCTGCGCGGCATGCTTAGGCTGATCCGGGTCGATACTTAACGCTGAGTCCAAACTGTTGGTTTTCTCGCGGGACGGCTCAAACTTATCTACACCAGCTGTAGAATGTTTGGAAACGTCCATTTGTATTATTACGCTGTTTCTACACTATTTCATTTAATATCATCTTGACAGTCCACGTATGCATACTCCTTAGATAAATAGACCAGTACTTGGCTAAAAATGTGCCTTGCCAAGGGGACCTCCATCATGACCGTGTCGGTATCGACTGGGCATCGAAACCGAGACGACAGGTTCCAAATCCCCGACGCTAACCATTATGCCACGGCGGATCCAACACGACCGCTATCAGTTACATTTAGGCTTGGAAGAGGATGAACAATTCGTGATATTTACGTGTCTGAAGCTTGATCTTTTACAAATCATAACAAACGTGATAATCCAAACCAAACCTTCTAATGTACCATTGGATAGCACCAAACGAAAATAAGTAGATACTCGCTTTAATGTTTGTTTTTCAGTTTACTTTCTGAAACATTGTATTACGCAGTTAGTTCAATCAAATACGCCGATACGATGATTCCATGGATATAGTACGGGGTACCAGACTAAAATGCCGGTTCCGGGATCCAAGAAGCAGAAATAAAAACAATTTCAATGCGAAATTTAAAAAAATGGACTACACCAAACTTGCATTTGGAAGAGTCCAATACCAAATTGAATTGAGTAACCAATAGTATAGATCTGGACAAAAGGTGCAGATGCGCCCGCTGGCATGACTCTATACAGGTGGGACAGACTTCCTTAACCCTTTACCTCATATAGACGCTTTCTGACGACTCTTTAGCAGACGACTTTTAAAAACAGTGTAGCCAAGATGAGCAATTTGACCTTTGGCCACACTATTTTCAACTTTATTTACGGTTAAAGCTATCTTTTATGGATACGTTTCAGGTTTTTGTCACCATGTTTTTTCAAAGTCGTCTGCTGCAGATTTGGTGTGTGCGGGAAATGAGTTAAATTCAACTCAAGCAGTCAACTGTGTTATATGAATTGTCAGACCGTGCTTCACAATGGATAAATACTTTTGAAATAAATAGAACCGCCTCGGTTCGGTAGGGGTTAAGCGTCCGCCTCTGGTGCGGGAGAGCACGGGATCGATTCCCGACTGGGCAATACCAAACACTTCAAAACATGGTTGTAATGGCTGCCCTCCTTGGCACTTACGGTTGCAGGGTTAGCATTACGATTCAATTGCTGATGTCGGCATAAATAGACGGAATCTGCGGAAAACACCAAACATTCATTTAAACTAAAAAAGTGTTGTTTCTTGTATACATAATATCGCCGCACACGAGATTACACGCTTTAAACCAACGGCTAATTAACGTTTATGGCTAGTAGCTAGGACGGGAGGTGTGGTATTGTTATAATTTATTCATTCCTTTTATAACTTGAACAACACCCTTGTCGTGTGAAGAACGTGATTATACACGTTCTGTTTCATCAATATAGGATGAGCTGAATTACAAATGGAATCAGACCTACATAAAGAATCCACGAGCAGCATTTGAGAGTTTAGGACGCGGGAATCAACGGAGTTTTGTTTTCATAGAAGACGACTCAAACCAATATCACCGAACACAAGATTAGACGATGCCGACCAAATACCAGTTAGTATATATGACAGGACCGAATTTCGGTACGTTTATAATTTATTCATTCCTTTTATCATTTAACCATCACCCGAACCGTGTGAAAAACGTGGATATAGTGTACATGGAACGAGATGTATCACTGATCATGGGATAAGGCCTTAAATTTTGATATCCACAAAGGTGATGAGATTGTTTTTTTTGTTGTTGACGGTCTGCAAACAGTGAAGACTCGGGCGAGCCTGTGCAAAAGACATCACTGTCCGCAATATTTTAGAAAAGATATAGGTGAGACTTAGGGCGGAAAACAAAATGTGTAACTATATTTCGTTTGGTTTGTTCGTTTATACGGTGCTTTACGCAGATTAAAACAACCAAAATGTATCACGGTATTTCCTGGATATTTATCCATTTATCTTGACTCTAGCGAGTCCGTCGTATTGTTTAACCTCACAACACAACCTTGAACCCAAAGGAGGAAAAACCAAGTTTTTGTTATGCCTCGGCCGGGGATCGAACCTGTGACTCTTCCATAGAGGTGGACGCTTACTACTACACCACCGGGACGTACGCTATGTTTTGTTCCATTATATATCAATGTAAAACGGAAAATGAAACAATACTCGTTTTCGTCTGAACACATTGTGTATCCGCGGTATTGTAAGGAATGAATAGATAGGTAAACAATGCTTATAAAATACATAAAACACACACACACAAAGTGACGACTTAGACAATTCATAGCATGTGTAAACTCAAATATGTTCGTACAGATGTTTCGCTCAACCAACTAGCGTTCAAATTGCGTATGAAATCAATATCATGTTTGGAAGACTGGCAAATCTCTGCTAATAATTGCACCTGTCTATGGAAAGGGTACAATAGGGTGTTAGTGAACAGTGTATGTGAGCCAATCCACGAGAAAACCAACACTTAAATATGGATCTGGATCAGCCTTAGCATACCGCGCAGGCTTACCGGAAATACATTTTCACCTCCTGTAGATTTTTGGTTTCAGAAATAACTACTCTTTACCTCTATCCCCTTGAGACGAAATGTATCGGCCCGGATTGCGGATTCCATAATGTTGGTTGTAGTGGGTACAAACAAAAACGTCTCCCTGGGACGATTGTCTTGGATACCCACAACATAGGTTTAATATTTTAATAAAGATTAACGCCCCTTATGTAGAACGATGTGTGTGTATAGTGCATGTTGTAATTGCCCTGGTGTCGTATTACGCAAACAAGAAGTTGCAGGAACAAACCAGCCACCATACTTAACGTTTTCCCATGATTTCCATTCTTTGAGATATCGATATCTTCCCACACTTGAATAACCTAAAATAGAGATGGGGTTAATGGATGATTGCTTCACTTGACTTTAACATAGCGTGATGTTCTCTGGAGCTGTTATCCTTTGACAAATGAGCCGCCAAGCGAGAAAATAAACGTTATGGTATCTGCGTAATGTTACGACCAAAGACTGGTCCGGGCCGACACATTCCGATTCATGTGAAAATAGTTATAAACTACTGATTCCTGAAACAGAAAATCCACAGGAGGCATGCTTAGGTCGATACTCTACGCAGAGTCCACAACGTAGGTTTCCTTGCGAGACGGCTCAGAGATATTGTTTTCCAAAATCATTTATAATAAAAACTTTATCTTTAGGCCTACTCCTAGAAAGGGTTAAAGAGAAAAATAAAGAATGATTTATTGCATTTCTCAGACTGCTCGTCTAACTTTGATCTCAAAATCATCTTTACCTTTGTCAAGTTTGATAAATGTGAAATTGACTTGTATAAACGATATGAACCGATAAATGTATTGTGTTGTTTTGTAAACCCAGACTAGACTTGTCATTTCCAAAACACCACCTTGGATGAGATTCGAAAATAAAATAAACTCGTCACGCGATAACTCTTAAGAATATGACTAACAAAACATTCGTTGTATTTGATGTGATTTTGTGAACTATTGGCCTATTTTGATGGCATAACCTTTGGTTCCAATTTATCGAACTTGTTCAAAAGGTGTACAATTTGTTCATCTCTATAGACAACATTTGGACGGCATTAAATGTGTGTGTCGTTTTATTTCCTATTTTGATGCATAATTCTGGGTACCAATTTATCGACCTTGTTCAAAAGGTGTACCATTTGTTCATCTATAGAGACAACATTTTGACGGCATTTAAATTGATGTGTCTATTGACTTCCAATTTTGATGGCATACTTTTTGGTTCCGATTTTTCGACCTTGATTTTTCATCTCTAGAGATAACATTTGGACGGCGTTCAATTGATATGTCTTTTTATTTCTTAATTTGATGGCATCATTTTTTATTCCAATTTTTCGAACATTTGGACGGCATTTAAACCGATGTGTTTTTTTTATTTGAGAAAATCTCTTAACCAAAAGTCGCATATGGATGTTATTTTTAAAGTTGAACCAACTAAATATATGCAATTATAATAGACAAGACAATACTTGATTATAGGGCATACATATAATACAAATAAACTATAAAATAACAAGAAATCAATGTAGACAATTGATAGTCCCCAACCAGATGAGTCAAAGTTGTCTTAGGAAACAACAAATTGGTATTACAACTATACGTCTTTACGTCAAACAGGGGAGGTAACCTGGTATAAAGATGTGAGCCGTCCCGCGAGAAACCAACAGTATGGCATCTGCATAATGCATCGACCAGATAAACCTTCTCTGTCCGTGCAGACTGATCCGGGCCGACACATTCCGTCTCAGGGGGATTGAGGTATAACGTGATGATTCCTGAAACAGAAAATTCACAGGTGGCGAAACGTGTATGGCCGGGTTATGATGCGCAGCATGCTTAGGCGGACCAGAATCGACACTTAACGTAGAGTCCATAATGTTGGTTTTCTCGCGAGACGGCTCGTTTACTGTTTTGATAGCGGAACCGAGCGTTGGCTGTCACGGGCAAAAGCAGCCAACGTAAAAACCACAATCGTCTAAATTTGGCTCGTGACACAACGTCATCCGAAGCTGTATCGTCACACCACATGTGGTAAGTCTAGGTGTAAAAGGGGCTAAACTCCAGATGGAGTTCAACACTTTGAAATGTTGAAATGTTTCTGCAAATATTGCTAATAGTTACAACGCAGTAAGTAATAAGTAGTTCAAAAGTACTTAGGCAGTAAATGTTTAAAACAACTCAATTGAAAGTCAATAAAAAATGTACCAAATTTGGCTTACTAGTTGTAGCATTTATAAACGATCAATATTTAGATGTTTATTATACTGGAAATTAAAATTATTACTCTAACTTGATTTTTTCATAATTATGATTCTAATATTTCAAGACAACTTATTAACAGTTTTAAAAGTGTTACTATACTATCTATAATCTGGGTTCAGCATCTGTAAATTAGAGGTGGTATGGTCTGGACAGGGCATTTCTTTAAGTAAGGTCAGCATCGGGAGGCAGTGACACAATGTGTGTACCCATAACAACTTTCCAGGATGCATAATCATAACGAATTTGGTAACTACATTTGCGACAGTATATGGAATATTGTTTTAATCTGGTCAGCGGTCTCGTACATACAAAATATTGTAAGCATAAATGAAATGGCAGAGGAAATATGGTCCTGAAACATTTGGGTGGCTGGACGAACGGACAGATTGAATGGTTAACTCATAGCCATCGTGTAACCGGTAGGAATATTACATAAAGGTATCAGAGTAATATAACATTATATGACACAGGATGAGAAATAAAATGAAAAAAATAACCAACAGAATAACGCACGTAGATAAAAATCTTTATAATAAATAAAGGTATCACAGTAATCACAAAATGGTAAAAAATATAACACAAGACTTCATCCCATGACAATACTTGTATCCGATCGTATATACCCATTACGTATTTATGTATATGTAACATGTGTAATATAACATGACCGAACCATTATTTTTGGGTTCAACCGTAAAATGTTTACAAAATAACTGAGAACGTGTATCCGGAAAACGTCACGACAGAAGGACGAGGTAAAGGGACCATTATCGGTCATAAATAAATTTTGTTAGTGATTAGTAAACAGTTTATTAGTATTACATGTTGGGACTTTTTTCTGACGGCGAAAAACCCGATTCGTCATGTGATAAAAAAATAAATCTGAAATTCGTTGTCAATTCATAACGTTTTATAACTCGTCCAAGAAGTTTGTTATTAAGCTCGCCCTAAATGCTCCTTAATAACGCATTTCTTTAATTCGTTTAGTAAAACTTTATATGAAATGACAACTTATGTCAGATCATATATATATGGCACAGGATGAGAAATATTATATAAAATAAATCGACCAGAATATCGATGTGATAAAAAATTTGAATTGTGTTTGCAAATAATGTCTTTAAAGATGTACATTTACATATTTAGAAGTATACAACTGATTTTCGTAAACGCTATAGTTAACCAACACAACATGATGTTAGGAATCAATACATGAATAAGGAATCGAATAGCTTTCAGAGAGGATAGACTGGCTGATCTACAAAAAGGTTATTTATACAGTGTTTCACATGCTATGAAAAAAGACATACATTTACTTACAAAATAGTGTAAGTATAAATGACATTGCAGAGTAGATATGGTCCTGATACATTTGGGTGACTGGACGAACGGACATGGTGCATGCCTGACCCTGTAATGTAATGGTAGGGCCAGGCATCTCCACGCTTAAATGCACCTTATGTAAACCTCGATGTTGCTAAGCACAAACATAAGATAGCCTTACATGTGTACGCAGGATGGTTTGCGTCATGACATGCGTACTCAGCAGTGATCTGCCAAGGAATTCAAACATTGGCGACAATTATCCAATTAGCCAACAAAAGTTGGGGACATTTTCAAAATCAGTGGGACAATAGGACTTCAAACATTATGTTTGAACTTTATCAGTATATGACGCTAAATTAAGATTTGATTGTACCTGTTATTGTTCTTAACTGTCAGAGCATTGTGTTTCTTATGCGTAATGCACAGTTTACATGTCATACAATTCTCGTCATTGCTGCAGTCCGACCATGAATAATGGCGTAGCCAACTAGACTGAACATTTCTGTCCGTTTATTTTGGTAGGTTTTGAGGGGGCGTCGGAGAATTAAGACATTGTTTTCAGAAATACTCTATGTAACAGCCACATAATAATCCCGTATATCACGTAAGTAAGTGTTAATGCGGGTGCTCGGTTGAGGAAGAAATGGGTGACCGTTGGTGAATAACTTTCAAAAAGTTCAAAATGTTGTAACAGCTTATTTCAAATACCATTTTCGAGAACAGTCCGCGAACTTTACTCTCGTCACGACTCTTAACTCATACGACAAATCTGCAGTAGACGAACTTTAGGCAAAACTATGGAAAATCTTTATGAATACAGGTTTAATTGCTGCAACAAGTTAAACACATTGTAGCAAATGGAGAAACTGCTCGTTTTGAGTGATTTTACCTTTTGTCACATTGTTTTCAATAATCGTCTGCTGCAAAGGCGTCAGAAAGCGTCTATATGTTGTATTTGGTACTT
>JAUELF010276160.1:0-10632 GCA_031471495.1 Clinocardium nuttallii | reverse complement strand
GGTTTGTTTACCCAGGGATCATGAATAATTAAATTTAAATGCGCGCTAAATGACCTTAGCTGTCGATGCGCCATAAACTAATATACATTCATTCATTCATTTATCTGTGAAAAATGAAGAATTTATTTCCTTGGATACCTTGCATATGTTTCAATGAGAGATCAAGATTAATATTGCAGCTCAATCAAGGTTTTCATTTTCCAACAAAAGAACCAATTTTTTTGCCGAAACAACAGACTATTCAAGGGGTCAAGTGGGCTGTTCACCTTTATTTTTTTTAATAAATCCTACAAAAACAACCGATTTTAAAATTTGAACTGTTGATTTCCATCTGCTATCAGTTAAAAATGAAATCCCTGTGACAAATGTTTTTTTGCTGTGTTTACATAGATGAGTATGGGATCATCCTTGAAGAGAGAATTCAGCATAATGTTGCTATGGATGCCCAGGCCAAGATGAGACTTGATCCTTTATTTGCTATCAGGTGAGTCTTTCAGTATTCAATAATAAGTTCTTACAGTTTACCGGTAACCACTTTCCCACTTACAACAAATCTCGATCAATGAAAGAACAAATAATGTCAGGGTAAAGTAAAGTTAAAAACATATTTGCAAAAGGAGAAATTGCTCATTATGAGCACTTTCTCCTTTCTCACAATGTTAACCCTTTCCCTCATATAGACGCTTTCTGACGACGCCGACAGCAGACAGCTTTTGAAAACAAAGTGGCAAAAGAAGAAATTGCACAAAATGTTTTCCTCTTTTAGTCATAGGTTATCCATGCAATTATAGAGAATTTCCACTTTTGACAAAATATATTCAAAGTCGTCTGCTGCAGAATTGTCGTATGAGGGAAAGGGTTAAATATTCACAATAGTGATTAAAAGCTGATGCGCATATAAAGGCATATGAATATGTGTTGTTTTAAGTTGTGTTATTGACAACATGTGCTTTTAGTTCAATTTTATAAGGTAATTTAGTTTCCCACTTACAGATCTATACAATCTGAATTCTGAACACATTGTGGCAAAAGAAGATAAAAACATGTGGCTAAAAAATGAAATGTTTACGATTAGCATTTTCTCTTTTTGTCGAAATGTTTTGTTCAATAGTTATTCTTTCATTTAGAAATGCTCTGTATTTTTGCCCACACATGTTTAAAAAAAAAAGTGAAAAAGTATTGGAAAACTGTGACATTGGATGAAAATAAGATAACATTGAGAGAAATGAAAAATACACAATGAGAAAAATGGGAATTGCTTTTCATAAGCTACTTCACCTCATGTGTCTCATTTTTGTTGCGCCTTTATGATTGAGTCTCTGTATGAACTGTGTTCTCTGTCATTTACTGATTTATTTGGAGGTGACATTATGTGTTTTGAACTCTGTTTGTTTCAAATTAGGTTTGCGTCAGATGCATCAAAATTAAATTAAAATGAGTGTCTAGCTTTGTTTGCAGGATGTTGCCAAAGACTTTAAAAATGGTAGTAATGGCTTTCCCTTCCCTAGGCCCTCTCGACTGTGGGGTTAGCATTACGACTGGCTGGCTGTTGGAAGGAGAAAAATATTACTAGTAACTTACCCAGAAAATGTCTTGATATAACTGAAGAATTGTTCTAAGTGACCTAAAACACCAAACAAACAATCTCTTTTATTGTAACAGAAAGAAGGAAGAAGATGCTAAAAGAAAGCTTTTGGAAAATCCAGTCAAAATGAAAAGATTGCAAAAAGCAGTAAGTAGTTAACAATTTCCCACATGCAACACATTTACAACAGAGGACATTGAAGATAGCTTTCCAGTACAATAAACATCTAAATATTGATTGTGTATGCTTCATTTTTACTGGGTAGACATACACAGTAAGCCCAATTTTGTACATTTTCATTGACTTTCAATTGACTGTAACTATATATATTGCTTACTTTTTTGTCACTATAAGCATCATTTTCAGAAGTTTCATTAATTCAAAAAAATTATCTCCATCTGGAGTTCAGCACCTTTAACTTTATTCCAGCTTGATTCTCAGAATACAAGCAAAAAGAAAAAGTCAAAGAAGAAACATCGTGGTGACAGTTCAGACTCGGCAGAGAGTGAGGACGATCTAATGTCTGCATATTTGAACATATTAAAGACTAAGCAATCTGGAAAAGAAACCAAACCCTCTAGGAAAACATCAGACAAAGATTCCAATGGGGATTACAGAAACATGAAAACATCAGACAAAGATTCCAATGGGGATTACAGAAAAATGAATAAAGGTAAACCACCAAGACATGATAAAAGAATGAATGATAGTTCAGAAGACGAGCAAGAAAGACGGACAAAAAAGTTTAAAGGACAGAAACAAAGAGACAGATCATCATCAGGATCTGATAATGATAGTAGAAACAGGAATAATGATAGGAAAATCGCAAATAGAGACAGAAATGATGATAGGCGAGGAGCTGGGCAGCAAGGTACTGATAGGAACAGAAATGATAGGAGAGAGGCAAATAGAGACACTTTTAGATCTGAAGAGAGAAATAGGGATGATGGGGTGGATTCAAGGCGAGACTATCGAAATAGTGATGATAGGAATTTTGATAGTCAAAATAGAAGAACATATGATGATGATAATAGATATGATAGCAGAAATGATAGGTTTGATAGATCTGATAGGAGACACGATAACAGATATGATAGTGGGAGGGATAATAAAAGTAATGATAGATATAATGATAGGGCAACTGGTACAGGAAGAGATGATAGAATTGATACTAGGTATGATGATAGACCACAAAATGATAGAAGATATAATAATAGCTCAGAATATAATAGATATGACAGAAATGATAGGTATGAAAGTAAATCTAAATATGACAGTAGAGACAGAAACGATAGAAATGTGAACAAATATGATGATAGGAAAAGAACAGATGGAAATAAAGATGGATATGGTAATCGAGACAGGGAGAGACAAGAGGACAGTAAGGGTGATAAGGGTGTTTATGAATACCATAAAGAAGTGCAAAGAAAACCAAAACTGAGTAAGAAAAATGAGTCTAGTTCTGAATCAGATAGTGACTCTGAAAATGAACAGAAAAATAAAAAACACTCAGAATCAAAATCTAGGCAGCGATCAAGACATGATTCAACTTCGTCATCATCATCATCATCATCATCATCTGCTGATCAGAGAGTGGCAGAAAGGGTAAAGAGTAGGAAAAGGCATGACAGTGATTCTGATAGAGGTAATGCACGTAGTAAAAATGGAAACAAACAAAGAGATCTTTCTTCACCAGTAAATAAAAAAAGTAACAGAAACAGACAGGAGTCGTCGCCAGATACTAAAAAAAGAAACAGAAAGCGACAGGACTCTTCACCAGATACTAAAAATAGTAACAAAAACAGACATGATTCGTCGACAGATACTAAAAATAGTACCAGAAAGCGACAAGATTCATCACTAGATACTAAAAATAGTAACAGAAAAAGACATGATTCGTCGCCAGATACTAAAAATAGTAACAGAAAAAGACATGATTCGTCACCAGATACTAAAAATAGTAACAGAAAAAGACAGGATTTGTCACCAGATACTAAAAATAGTAACAAAAAAAGACAGGAATTGTTGCCAGATACTAAAAATAGTAACAGAAAAAGACAGGATTTGTCACCAGATACTAAAAATAGTAACGGAAAGAGACGAGAATCTTCATCAGATACTAAAAATAGTAACAGAAAGCAACAGGAATCTTCATCTGATTCTAAAGATAGTAACAGTTCCGCTTCAGATGATGATAGCCCTGATGATACAAGGGATCGTAAAAGTAAACTTAAAGGCTACGGGCTTGTTATATTGGTAAGATTGTTATCTTTCATTTACTTTTGTTGAAATTTTAAAGTTAGGCTAATTTGACTTAAACGCAGACTCAATTTGACATATCTGAAGCAGACGACTTTTGAAAACACTATTTACAATTAGCCACAATGTTTACAACTTAATTAGTTATAATTTAAAATATTTAACAACAAAGCTTATTTGCACAAATGTGGAAAATCTCTATAAACAAAACTAATTATACTGAAACATGGCTGAATTTGTAGCTTTACTTGCTGCATTCTGTTCATGCAGAACTGCCAATAAGCTTTGTTGTTAAAACAAAACAGGTCTGTTAGTCCAGGGACCTTTGATAGAATCGTAGCTCAGCAATTTTTCTTTCCTATTGATTGGCAGATTTATTTAGCCTTTTTATATTGAAAGCTCCTGGCCGTCGAGATATGACTGTTCATATCTGCAATCTCTACTTTTCAAATCCTCTTGTTTCTACCATACCCAGGTGTTTCTAGACTTTATTCCTTTTCTTTTCCCATGAGGGGCCACAAACAACTGGAATTGCCATTATTTCGTAGTGACAACTTTTGACAACACTGTGCATAATGGGCAATCCCTCCTTTTGCCATAATGATTTCAACAATAATCACTATAAATGCTTTCTTTTATAAAGATTTTCCTTAAATTTACATAGATGTTTATAAAAATGTCTCCTGCAGACTTGTTGTATTGGGGAAAGGTTAAAATGAATGGTTAAACCTTTCTCACATACGACAATTCTGCAGCAGACAACTTTGAAAATATATCGGCAATAATGAGAATCTGCATAAATGAGAGTTTAATCATCAAATAGATCATGAGCAATTTCTCCTTTTGCCACAATGTTTTCAACAGTCGTCTGCTGCAAGTGCATCTGAATAAAACTCTCATCCTGACATCAAACATAGTCCGGTACTCCGGTAGCCTTTTCCCTCATATAGAAGCTCTCTTACGCCTCTGCAGCTGACGGCTTTTTGAATACATGGCGACAATAGAAGAAACCAGCAATTTCTCCCTTTGTCACCATGTTTTCAACTCTATTCAATTAATGTACTTTCATTTCAGAGAGTTTCCATATCTATTTCTAGATGTTTTTAAAGTCGTCTGCTGCAGAATTATTGTAAAAGTGGGAAAGTGTAAAGATGCCTCAAAAGGCGTTATAAGCTCTTACAGATCTTGATGGATTACTTTCTGATAAACTATTGTATTTGTTATTGATTAGAACCCACAGCAACAATCAATTGTCTCAAGGTCAAAGAAAGAAAGGTCACAGAAGAGGTCAAGGTCAAAGTCACCAACCAGGAAACAAAAGTCTAAGAGTCCGTCCCCACCCCCTCAGCAAAGAAGGTTTGTAATCATCAATTAAGATTTCATAATTTACCATTTACATCGACAAGGGGTATGAATTAGTTTAGTTTCGACATATTTGGTGTTTCATAAAATGTTATTCAAGCAATTGATACTATTGTACCATCGTCATTTAAAGGCCGTGCCCTGGTATCTCGGGTCATGGTGGAGTACCCTTGGGCAAGGCACATTTTCTAGTCTAGTACTGGTTTCTTTACCCAGGGATCATGAATAAGTGAACTGTTGGTGTGATATAACTGAAATATTGTTGAAAGCTGCGTAAAACCCCAATTTCTCAATGGTAGCACAGTCGGTAGTGAGGCGGGCTGTCAGTCCATGGGTTGTGAGTTCAAACCCAAGCTTGGCCAACATTCTTTCCGACGTTTGACAAAAGTCACTGTGACATGCGTCGTTCGTCTTTCACCAATGGGCTAACAGTCTATGTGGAAACGCAGCCAGTTGCTTGGAAATGTATGTTGTATGGAGTACTGGTGTGAGAAAACCAGGAAACACATGAGTAGGTGAACAGACCGCCTGAATATGACTGAACAATTGTTGACAACAGCTTAAAATCATAAACAATAAATCAATCGTCATTTAATCCAATCCCCCATACAGCAAATCTGCAGCTTTGAAAATGTCTACTCAAAAATACGGAAAATATCTATAATTGAAGGTATAACTACTGAAAAAAACTGAAAACATTGTGGCAAATGAAGAAATTGCTCATTTTAAAAAGTCATCTGCTGCAGATGCATCTTAATAAAGGGTTAAGGAAAAGTTGGTAGATAATGAAATGAACCATTTGCATTCGGATGCCAGTTCTAAATTCACCAATAGTTTCTGAATTTGATTCTTTGATTCAAATGATTTAGACGTTTAGAGAAATTTAACAAATTGAGAATATTATGTCAATATTACAGATTCTTTTTTATAATTGTTACCTTATACATGTACCTGATGCATAATATCTGATGACCTATATTGCAGACTTTTGAAAATAGAATTGAAAATGGATAAATTCTTCAAATTGACCTATTTCATGGTTAATACCTATTCTCACCATCTTTCAACTCTTTGTAAAATGTACCTTTATATTTTTTGGGATGTTAAAATTTTGTTCAAATAACAATGGAAGCATTAAATCAGATAAATGGCAAAATACTATTTAAAATGTTAAATTTTAGAAAATTGACCAAAGAGGAAAAGGAGAAACGACTGGCTGAGATGATGGACAATGCTAAATGGCGTGAGGAACAACGAACAAAAAACGTAAAACATTACAGGGCACAAGATAAAAGGGAGGAGGAGAACCAAGCCAAAAATTACGAAACAACCGGGAGTTCTGATTTCGTTATGTAAGTTTGTGTCCATTATTTAACCCTTTCCTGCATACAGACGTTTTCTGGCGAGTCTGGAGCAGACCTCTTTTGAAAGCATTGTGGCTTAAAGAAGAGACTCCTTTTGACACAATGTTTTCAACTCTAATTCAATTATTATTTTTTCATTTAAAGATTTTATCCATTTTTATACCACCAAACTTTGTTGGGGGAAGGGGTATAAAGGAGGCAATGTGTCAGGCTGTCTGTTGGTCGGTTTGAAGCCATATATTGTCTGGCCTATTTCTTACAAACCACTGTGTGGAATTCAATAAAATTTTACATGAACCTACTATACCAAGAGGAGATGTGCGTATCCTAAAGGTCTCACAATTGCATGTTATTTTACAGAGTTATGGCCCTTTTACTTATTAAGTTATGAAGCCATATAGCAGCAATATATTGTCTGGCTTATTTCTTACAAACCACTGGGTGGAAGTCTATACAATTTTACATGAACCTTCTATACCAAGAGGAGATGAGTGTATCCTAAAGGTCTCACAATTGCATGACGTTATTTTACAGAGTTATGGCCCTTTTACTTATTTATGGTGCAGGTCGAGGTTCTGTTTTGGGGGTATTTGTTATCTTCAGTAAATCAGTGATAGTTTAAGTTTTGACTTTATATATTGAAGGCTGCGAGGTATCCACTGTGGTATAGTGGTTAGCATCGGGGATTTTGAAACCGGGTGTCCCAGGTTCGATCCCCAGACGCGGCACTACGGTCATGGTGGAGTGCTCTTGGGCAAGGCACAGTTTTTGGCCTAGTACTGGTTTGTTTACCCAGGGATCATGAATAATTAAAAAAATTAATGCGCGCTAACTGACCGTAGCTGTCGATGCGCCATAAACAATATACATTCATTCATATTTAAGGTGCAGATTAGTTGTATGTTGTGGGTTTACCCTTTCACACTTAAAGATGCCTTTTGACTCATCTGCACTGCAGCAGTCAACTTTTGCCACAATGTTTTCAACTCTATTCCATGAGTATACTATCATACATTTATAGTTTCAATACTTAAGTTATATGTCTAGATGATTTCAAAGTTATCTGCTGCAGATTTGTGGTATGTTGGAAAAGAGTTAACCCTTTCCCTCATACAACAATTCTGCAGCAGACGACTTTTAAATTATTTTATCAAACAATAGAAAATCTCTATAATTGAATGGATAACCTATGACTAAAATGGAAAACATTGTGGCAAAAGGAGAAATTGCACGTTTTGTGTAATTTCTCCTTTTATCACTATGTTTTCAAAAAGCCATCTGCAGAGGCGTCAGAAAGCGTCTATATGAGGGAAAGGGTTAAGTCAATCATTATGAATGTGTTTTTCTTTCAGTCCAATGATGTCGTTACATGCAGACGAAAGTTCCGTAGAAGACAGAATCAAACGGAACAAATACAACTTGTTGAGAACTACTGCTGATATGGACAGAGGATTCAGTAAAAAATAACATTATAGTTTTGATTATTTATAATTTGGTTTAAAGCATTGAAGAGGGGAAACCTGTGGCGTTTACACAGTTGTTCCAATTAGAAAATAATGCAGAAAACGAATTGAATATTAATAAATTCAGTTAAAGTGCCATTCTTCTGAAAGCTCAAAAGAAGAAAGATATAAACTTGAGAGAGTTAACCCTTTCCCATGTACAGCAATTCTGCAGCAGACTATTAAAGGACTTAGTCCAAATCTCTGTAGCTGAAAATATAATTATTTTATTGTTGAAAGCACTAGCAAGAGAGAAATCGGTAATTATGAGCAATTTCTTTTTTTTTGGCTCAGTGTTTTCATATGTTGTCATCAGAAAGTGTCTGTATGTAGGAAAAAACATTGAAGGGAATGAGAAGATGCTAATTTTTTTTACTTTTTTTCCAAAATTCTTGTGCTGCATTGCACCATCGACTTTACAAAAGCTAGTAATGGTTTCTTGGCGCTCAGGGTCGCAGGTTTAGCACTATGACTGACTGCCTGGTGTCGGGATAAATGGACCAGAAGAATTTACCAAGGAAACGCCGTGATATAACTGCAACATTGTAGAAAGCAACAAAAACACCAATCAAATAACTAATGGATGTAGTGTTGTGCAGTCCTCACCTGATTCAGGGATAAAAACTCATCAATTTTTATATAATATTATAATTTTATCATTTTACTCAGTTATGCTGGAGAAGGAATTGAAAATAAAACAAATGTTAATTTATTTATAAATTCAGATCTTTTATTTCATCCTATGATCATTTGTCATCAATATCAACAATTTAAACTACAATTAAGGTCAATAACATACTGCATTGGTAGTACAACTGAAATGCTCCAATGGCAGACATGTGACTATCGAACACATGAAGGGATTCATTTCTTGCACATCTGTCATTCATGATTAACGCTTTCACGTTTACAGACGCTTTCTAATGCCTCTGCAGCAGATGAATTTTGAAAACAGTGTGACAAAATGAGAACATTGCTCAAAAGAAGCAATTTCTCCTTATATCACAATATTTTCAACTTGATTCAATAATTAAACTTTCCTTTATAGAGATCTTCCGTGATTTTGTTTTTGAAGACATTTGAAATTGTGTTATAAATATGTGATAAAGGGTTATCATGTGTAACAAGCTTTATTATCCCATGGAATGCTGAACATATTTTGTGCCACTAGTATTGAGACCAGCCAGACAGCAATTCTGAGTAAATCTCGTCGGACTCTCTACTGTAGTTGGCTGCTTAACCAAAGAAGATTGCTCCACAAACTTTTAACCCTTTCCTTCATATAGACGCTTTCTGACCTCTCTGTAGCAGACGGCTTTTTGAAAACATAGTGACAAAAGGAGAAATTGCACTAAACATGCAATTTCTCCTTTTGACACAATGTTTTCCACTTTTTGTCATAGGTTATCCATTCAATTAAAGAGATTTTCCAGTTTTTGACAAAATAAGTTCAAAGCCGTCTGCTGCAGAATTGTCGTATGAGGGAAAGGGTTTATGTCATGCTGATGGACCAGCCAACCAACAAGCAAACTGACAGAGTTGATCCAGTATACCCACAACAAACTTTGTACAAAATGTGCAATTTCCCCTTTTGCCACAATGTTTTCCACTTTTCGTCATAGGTTATCCTTTCAATTATTGAGATTTTCTATGATTTGACAAAATATGTTCAAAGTCGTCTGCTGCAAAATTGTCGTATCAGGGAAAGTGTTAAACTCAGAACCTCTTGTCCCATAGGCACAACTATGTAGCTACAAAAGCCTTCTCAATGGCAAGGCAGTACAGGTATTCCTGTACGCAAGGACCTACCTGTAGATAAAAACATAAACTTTCACCCAAGACTGCAATTTTTCAAATGAGAAGTCTAGAATCACCCTTCAAACATTTAACAAACCTGCAGATGATGTACTAAAATATGGACAAATCTCCATACATGAAACTACAATTGAATAGAGATGAAAAAACAATGACAAAAAGAGAAAATGAAAAATTGCACCTTATGAATTGTTTCTCCTTTTGCCACAATGTTTTCAGAAATTGTCTACATTATAATTACAGCAAAGTCGTGGTAGGTCTTTCCCATGTACTGATGCTTTTTGACAAACTTTTAAAAATAGTGTGGCAAAAGAAGAAATTTCACATATGTGGGAAAGCGGTATCTTTTCCTAATACAAATGTGAAACATTTATCAGAAAGGAAAAACTACTCAAGAGAACAGTTCCTCCTTTTCCCACTATGTTTTCAACCCTATTCAAATTTAACATCCAATTGTCTTGAAATATTATTTCTTTCATTAGATATTTTCATAAATGGCAATTCTGAAAATATCATTTGAAGTTAAACATTTATGGAACTTGAACTTCTACGGATCAGTTCTGTTTGAATCAGCAGTAAAAGTTGACTCTAACTTAAACAAGGCTCAGCCCTTGGTTTAACCATGATTACGTATCAATACAAGTGTATTTACAGTAGTCAAAAGGTGCAACCCTTTCCCTGATATAGACGCTTTCTGACGCCTCTGCAGCAGACGGCTTTTTGAAAACATAGTGACAAAAGAAGA
>JAUELF010276140.1:0-10632 GCA_031471495.1 Clinocardium nuttallii | reverse complement strand
CCTTTTGCCACAATGTTTTCCACTTTTTGTCATAGGTTATCCATTTAATTATGGAGATTTTCTATGTTTTGACAAAACATGTTCAAAGTCGACTGCTGCAGAATTGTCCTATGATGGAAAGGGTTAAAGCCTAACTATGTGAATTATAAATACATGCACCTAATCCTTTACCCTTTACCTTATATGGACAACTGTGAATACATATGCAGCAGACAGTTTTGAAAACATTGCAATTTATTCAAAATGAACAATTCCTCCTTTTTCCACAATATAATTAACAGTGAACAAAGACTACTTATACTCCCAATTTTCCAGATATTACAATTATCTCCTTTTGTCACAATGTTTTCAAAAGTCATCTACTGCAAATGTCATCGGTATTTTGGAAAAGGGTTAAACAGCATACTTTTAAGCCAACCAATAAACGGAAATGTTGGTTTATTGAAAACAATTAATAAAGAAATATGTCTTACTGTGGGTGGATATATTAATATAAATACATGTTTATTTAAGTTAATTTCATTTCTTCCCAGGAAAAAAACAACAATAACCAAAGTAAGAAGTTTTCTTTTATGACAATGTAAAATTGGTCTCGATTTTATACTTTCATGAAAATATTTTACTAGTGATGCAGAGCTACGGCCAAGCACAATTATACTTCATGAAAATTAAAGTTAAAGAAATGTTCATATTATAACAGATATGCACTAAGTGTTATCTAGATAAGATTTACAGTCAAAACATTTCCATTTGATAATTTTGAGCAATTTATTTTCTAATCGAATCCCTGATTTGCTGCCCTTTCCCACATGTAGATGCATTTCAACGCATCTCTGGCAAAACAAATCATAATGCAAAGTTTCTCTTTTTGCCACAATATTTTCAACGTTATTCATTAATGAAACTTACATTTTGTGATTTTCATTATATTCATATATGTTTACCTAGACACTTTCAAAGTCATCTGCTGCAGAATATTTGTACAAGTACTCATTTGGAGCAGAAGGATTTTGAAAACATTGTGGCAAAAAGAGAAATTGCTCCTGAAGAGCAATTTCTCTTTTTGCCACAATGTTTTTAACCCTATTTAATGATTAAACTCTTTTATGGAGATATTTCACATTTTTGCCAATATGTTTTCAAAGTTGTCTGCTGCAGAATTGATGTATGTGGGAAAGTTTTCAAAGTTGTCTGCTGCAGAATTGATGTATGTGGGAAAGTTTTCAAAAGTTGTCTGCTGCAGAATTGATGTATGTGGGAAAGTTTTCAAAGTTGTCTGCTGCAGGTGTAAAAAGATTCCTTTTTTCCCAGCCTAACAGTGTTGAAAGCTTTTCATTCCTCGCTCATGTTTTATCTAACAATTGGTTTTCAGGCTCGCTCCGTTTTATCAGTAAACTTCAAAAATGTTCACATTCAAAAGAAACGTAAACAAGATCTTTTTTTCTAGATTAAGAAATTCAAACAGACTTTTTTACTTTCAATACACACTTTATAAAAATCAATTTTGACTATGTTAAACAATTTGAGCAGTAAACACTGACATTTTGACTATGTTAAACAATTTGAGCAGTAAACACTGACATTTTGCATAATTGGTCTGCATAATAATGCAACACCTTATCCTTTTCCCACACACAACAAATCTGTAGCAGACAACTTTGTTGAACTCATCAAAACAAAATATGTAAAAATCTCAATAAATAAATTTAATACAATTGAATCGAGTTGAAAACAATGTGGGCGAAGGAGAAATTGCTCATGATGAGCAATTTATCCTATTGCCACATTGTTTTCAAAAGTTGTATAGATAATGAAATAAATATTTAATTCAGACATCTTTAAACCAAGCAATGAACATTAATCAATAAATCAATCATTTTATCATAATTTGTTATTTCCTCCTAGTGGATAAAAGCCTGCCCCATTGTACACGTAATAATAATATGAGACATTTTACAAGAAAACCAACATTGTGGACTCTGCGTAAAGTATCAATGCGGATCAGTCTCATAAGCATGCCGCGCAGGCGAACCCAGATAGACACTTTTCGCCTAATAGGGATATTCTGTTTCAGGAATCATTACTCTATACCTCTTTTCCCATGAGACGGAATGGTTTGGTCCAAATTGGCCTGCATGAACTACACATGCTGATCTGGTTTGATACATTATGAAGAATCCTTGATGTTGGTTTTCTCGTGGAACGCCCATAATTATGTCCTTATCAGCAATGTCAAGCAAAACTGGTACATGTATTTACAGTAAGGTTATTTGATCAATTTACCTGAAATAAGTCTTGTAATAATGGAAAATATGTGAAGAATAAATGTTGATACATTTAATAAATGTGTAATTTTCACAAACTCACAAAAAAAGCTAAATGTATGCATATTGAATTATGAAAAATAAATTGAATTCATTTTACAAAACTTTTTCTTTTGTATCAAAGTATTATTCAAACATTACATCTTGAATAGGAAAAAGTTATTTTGATGTTAAAGAAATGGATATATTCTAAAATGTTATTGTTATTTAATTTATATGGCCTACAAACATTAATATATATCCACACCTTTATTTCAGTATTTGCCTTATTCTGATTTCTAATATAATATATATTTCTATATAAAGGATGAACATTTACGGTGGTTCATTAGAACGATCTGCTATATATATGTTTGATTTCTCGCAACCTTATCTGACTTTCGTTCTCGTCTCATATTCTCTTCATATTCCAGGTTAATCATAAAATATTGACTATTCTACTGCATATACTCGCGTGTTAAGTACTGGGTAGACTCACATCCATGCACAGTACTCATGTGCATTCTCAATATCCCATTTCACTATCTTACTATTTATTCTAATAGGAAACCAATTTTTGTAAATATCGGAATTATTCATGACTCTTGTATTGTTTGGTGACTTATAGGCCCATAGGGCCGGGTGCTCTTTGGTATTGTAAATGTATTTGTATATAAATGTGAAAATATGCACAAGTCACAATAATAAACGATTACTTACTTACTTACTTACTTATTCTATTGGTTTACTAGGGTCTAGGCTTTGCATTTTCGGTGATGAAGTTCATTTGCCATTTCGTTTCCCAATCACAGGCCTTAAATGTGTTGTCCTGTAGAGTTTTACTATCTATATTATTTTTATTTGTTTTTATTACTTTATATATTTAAGTATCATCAGCAAAAAGATATGTGTACAGTTAAAAGTATCTGGCAACTCATTTATAAAAAATTAAGAAGAGCACTGGGTCCAGGACACTTCCCTTGGGTACACCGCTAGTAACTTGTTCCGCCTAGATTTTAACCCGTTGACAATTGCCTTGTAGGTTCAGAGATTGGTTCAGATTCTTCAGTAAAAAAACGATATAAAGTGCGAGTTCATTTCTTCTGCTATCTCACCGTCATCGGTTATTTTACTTATTTTGCATCCATTTACTTCGATTGGGCTCATACCTGTTGATAATTTAGTTTTACTTCTTATGAATTTCCAAAATTTCTTTGGATAATCTTTGATATTTTCTGCTACATTGTTTTCATATTTGTATTTACATTTCTTCAGTTGTTGGGTCGTGTTGTTTAGTGCTACTTTGTAGTTAGAATAAGTTAAATGGTTCTTAAAATGAGTGTATTTTATACATTTGGTTCCTTTCAATGTTAAGGTTTGGGATGTTTCTTGATATATGTACGGGTTTTGATGTCCGACAGTATTTTTATAATTTGGTACGTTTTCTTCTGTAATCTTTGATATGGTTTCTTTTTCAAACACGTTCCAGGACATCTGAGTAATTGCATCTTCATTACTTCATGATTCTTTTAGTAATTTTCTCATAATTTGCTTTGTTATAGTTGGGTCGTGTTGTATTTTTTATTTTTACATTTTTTACACATACAATACTGAATATAATATAAGGTCGTCAGTTTTTCCTAATCCTGGATTGTAGGCTAGCGATTCTATCATGTCTTCTTCATGAGTTAGGATTAGGTCTAGTAATGATGGATTGTTTCCTTCTCTGTATCGTGTTAGTTGACGTACATTTTGAGTAATAAATAGGTCTCTAACACTTTCAAAGAATTGGCTTTCCCGATTATTGATTGTAGTGTTCGTTGTACACAATTCCCAGTTTCTTTGTTTCATGTTGAAGTCTCCAATTACTATAAAGTGAGTATGTCTGTTAGAGTAGAGTTCTTTTAACATATTGAGCATGTGTTCTTTTGTGAGTCACTATTGGGGCGGGGCTTCTGTAGATACACCCCGTAATCAGTTTGTCACTTTTATTTAATTGTATTTCAATCCAGACTGATTCATTAAAGTTTTGAATGGGTTCTACTTTATATATTATTTTTCCCCTTCCTTCTTTGTCGTTGTTGAACATGTCGTAACCATTAATGTTATATAGCACTTCTGGATTCACCTTTAAATATGAGTGTTTGGGGTATATTTCTGTTATGGCGATTACATCACATATCTTTTCCTGTATATTATACCTGTAACTCAAGTCGGTTTTTTATAATTTAGCGTTAGTGTAAAATACTTGTAAGTTTTGTTTGACATCAGTATCATATTCAGCTGTAATATTAGTAACATTTTTTTACATTTTTAAAACATCTTAAAGAGCTGTTTATACAATTAAAACACAAGCTTATCTCGCGCCTTATTCGGTTTTTCGCCCTCTCTATACTCATTTCCAGGACGGACGGCAATTTTATTGGAATTACCTCCTATTATTTTTTCTCCGGGATGTTTGTTAATTCTATGATTGTGTTGTCGCCGTCGGCATTATTAATGTTTGTCCTCCAAATTGATGATCTATTCCATTAGATTATTGACTTTGCGATAATTATATGTGTAATTTAGTTGTGTTCTTGTCAGGTGGATGTATATGCACGTTACTATGTTGATGTTGCATATGTTCACGTTTTTTACGACGTTCTTTTCGTTGCTCATTTGTCAGGTCCCTCAATTCTGTCTTTTAGAGCTCTAATTTTGTCTTTATTTTTGTACTAGCCTGTATGAGGTAACTATTTGCAGATTTTCAATTTCCGGGGACTGTGAAATTGTTTTGACAGTAGTTTCGTCCATACGTTTGTTTATTTCGCCTTTTTGGTCTGTTCCCTCCTTTAAATTGAAAAGTATGATGTTTAATTCTCTGCGCCGCCTGTCGGCCACTTTTTGTCTTTTCATCTACCATGTGACCAATTTTTGCCACCATTTTTTCCATAATTTTTGTATCAAGTTTTATACGGTCTACTCTTTCTTCAAGTTTATTCATTCGTGTTTCTTGTTGATTACTTAACTTTTCTAATTCAGAGACCATATTTTGCTTGCAGCTTTTGCATAGATATCTATAGTCTTCAAATTATCCATTTACTATCATTGTAAAAGCTGGTTTGGTGAGTCCAGAGCATTCAAGTTACAACTATTGCAGGCAATCTGTTTATAATCTATTTCATTACCAAACTTTGAACAATGTTTACATCGATTGCGAAACAAGCTTTAAGCTTATATTAATCAGGCTCGATGTCTGCTCGATAGTTTCTATGTTTAATCTAATAAATACAAGAGAAAGCTGATGCAATGCATCAATGTCGCCGGAAAAGACTGCATTAATTTATATTTTTAACACATGCATTCCCGACTTTCATTAGTCTTAACATGCACATAATGTTTTCATTAAGGACTAATCCCAGGATTTTTGAAATTCCATATATACAAATTTCAGCATTTCTTTTGGGCAGGATTTTTGTATTATTTTGTACTTGTCAATAAAACCATAACAAATACAGTTTGGGATTTAAATATAGATGCAATAAAAATCTGTTTAATCCTTTCCATGTATGAAGCAACAATGAGAAACTTTAAACGTTTAAAACATTGAGAAAACGGTCAAAGTATGAAATTAATTGGGCGCGAAAGACTAGATTTTCTTTTTTCTTAAATTATTGTATATCAGAGTTTGTTCTTTTCTTATTTGCTTCAAGCCAAATAAACATTTAATATCACATATATTTAATCCTTTAAGTGTGTAAAATAAGCTATCTATCGGTAATATTAAGTGTTTGAGCATTCTTTCGAAAAGTTAACCTCGTGTCAAAATCGAATCGTTGACATCGAAGCAAGTGAAAGAAAAATCAGGCAAAGCGTTAATGCATGTTTTATTCCACTGCATTTCATTTGGGAAAGGGTTAATATATATCCTTCTTTCTCCTACATCCGGCCCTTGCACTCGTTTCGTGACATAATAAATCACTTTTTAGAGCGACATACTCGTCAATTGTTCTCAGTTTACATTTTACTTCCGATTACTTCCCTTTATATATTTGCAATATGAAACTAGTACACTAACTGAGGAGAGAGCGTATTGACGTTCACAGTTTCAGTTCATAAGGAAGCCATTTTCTCGGATCATTAGTTTTCCTTTGTTATTGTGCACTTTCGTGAAGTCCAATAGTGAGAGCTCGCACAGTGTTGAAATGGAGGTTTTGGCCTTGTTGTCTCTTGGGACAGTTCATTGTTTGTAGGACTGTTTTCAGGCATTCCTTATCAATTTCAATTGTTTGTCCTACTCTTAACAGATTGCTTCTGAAATGCTCACTATCAAAAATAACTTTAAGGATGGTTTCATGAGAAAAGGAGTACGATTTTGGAATAAAATCGTTTCCGCCTAGACATAAAGCAATTGCTAATTTTGATTATATGTTCTTGTCTTGCTTAACATCCTCAAGCAGTTCTATTATTCCAGTGATGTTGTATGTGTCATATTTTCCCAATGGCTTTTGTAGAATCACGTATACGGGAAACACAAATTTCCCATTAGAAAAATTATTTTCAATAGTTGACTTACTGCAAACAAATGGATATAAACAGCATCAATGTCACCAGATGTTATAATGCTTGCTGTATTTTCGCCTTCATGCACTGGATTTTCAAATTCAATGAGCCAATCAACAACGGCCATTTCAGCTTCTCCTTTGCTTTGTTGTACATGCGTTAAGCGTTGAACTTCAAGTTCAGTGCTTGCTTGCTTGAAAACACCAAGCAGAAGGACGCAGAATGCACAAATGCATGTTTCCTCTTTACACATGCAAACCGTGGTGTGCAATTCACTGTCTACAACTACTTTTACAATTCTTGTCAACATAACCATGTCAATATTATATTGTGCTCACGGCTCTCTTTCCTATATCTGTTTTTTAACAGCATCTTTGTTAAATGTATGTTCATTATACCCCCGCAAACGTAGTTTGGGGGGGGGGGGTATACTGGAATCAGCCTGTCGGTCGGTCGGTCCGTCGGTCGGTCTGTCTGCAAAAACTGTTGCGTTGTACTCCTCCTTCAGTTTCAACCTGATTTACTTTTCGCAAATTCCATGTCCCTGTGACCTTGACCTTGACCTCTGACCTTGAAATAGGAAAATATTTGTTAAATTTAATCTGTTGCATCCTACTCCTCCTTCAGTTTCAACTTGATTTACTTGATAATTGGCATAAATGTTAATCAGGAGTAGTAGATGTACAAGACACAATTGTCATGTCCCTGTGACCTTGACCTCTGATCTTGAATTAGGAATTTTTTGTTAAAATCTTTGTTAAAAGCATTAGAAAATGTTCTTGACAATATTTCTTTAAACTTAGATTTGTATATTGCTTTTTGATATCATCTTGGTATTTCTTTTTGATACTGATATTCAAATTGTCTGAGTGAGATATAATATGTGTCAGGGGATGGGGCATCACCTTATTAATCACCTTTAGTGATAGTTCTAGTTAGAATCTGGTTTATTATCCTGTGTCCATTCAAAGTTTTATATTAATACAGTTACAGTTGTCAAATTGTCTGTAGACAAATGTTGTTTCTCTGTTATTGCCACAGAAAAGGACAGAATCACTGTTGAGTAATTTATTAGGCCTAGCTTGCTGGTCTTTTGAGAAAGAATCGGATATGGTGTGAATTGTCATAGCCTTACAAATTAGGCCCCTGATGATAGACTGATGAGATATATTTTTGAAGTAAAGTGACAGACTTTATTCTTTTTTATTTGTGTAAAGATATTTTAAGAATTATTTGCAGAAGTGATACTGTGGACTGTGACAATTTTTAGTCTTTTTAACATTGGCAAAATGATGGAAAATCTTAATAGTTTAAAAGTAATTTTTAAATAAAGTTGAAGACATTGTGGCAAAAGGAAAAATTGCTCATTGTGTGAGCATTTTCTCTTTTTGCCACAATGTTTTTAAAAGCCATTTGCTACAGATGCGTCAAAATGCGTCTGTAGCTGGGAAAAAGGTTTTAATACATTTTGATAATTTGTTTGTTGCAGACTTTTGTGTCACCAAGCTGCCTTTGCAAGGAGACCCATGAGGGTCTTTTCTACCATTGTTTGACTCTTTGTTATGCTTTCTCTTAACACTGTCCCACATACAACAAATCTGCAGCAAACGACTTTGAAAACATCTCATCTAAAACCCGGAAAATATCTATGAATGAAGGTTTACTTACTGACAAAAGTTTAAAACATTGTGGCAAAAGGAGAAATTGCTTGTTTTGAGCAATTTCTACTTTTGTCACTATGTTTTCAAAAGATGTCTTCAGCAGAGGTGTCAGCAAGCGTCTATATGAGGGAAAGGGTTAATGACAATATTGGCAGGCAACACATGTTAACTCGGTTTGCAACAAGAATGGCTATCAATCGAAGAGTAGTGAGTTCAAACCCCAAGTTGGCGTTAAATACTTTTACGAAGATTGACAAGTCATTATGACTTAGCATGATTCGTCTCATACCAATAGGCTCAAACTAAGCCTTTTTAGGGAGGTAGCCAATTTGCCTGGAGAGAAAGTTGTATGGAGAATTGGGGCGAAAAAGTTTAGAAACATGTGACAATTTGATCATTTGTATATTGATCGTTTGTATTATGTGGAATTTTATTTTGTTAATTTACTTGTGTTCTTTCAACACGCAACTGAAAGAAAGTTAACATTTTATCATATGGGATGCTATTATCAATGGCGAAAATGACATATTATTAGAAAAGGAAAAAATTGTTCATTTTGTCCTTTTCCTGCCATGTTTTTCAGTCATTTGCTGCAGAATCATTGGCAAGCAGTTGACCCCTTTCCCACATGCAGAGGCATTTAACACATTTGCAGCGGATGACTTTTGCCACAATGTTTTTCAATTATAGAGAATTTCATTCAATTTGTCTTTGTGCTTTCAAAGTTTGAATCTTCAGATTTCTTATATGTGGGAAAGTGGGTGCAGCTGGTGCGACTTGTTCAGTTGACATGTTGTGATATAGATGCTTTTCTCTCTTTTATTCAGTTTGACTTTTCGAGGCTTTATTGAGACTAAGACCTATTTACATCATCTATTAATAACCGTTTCTCATCAGTCCATATTGACAATATAAGTGTTGATGCAACATAGTAAAATAGTATCTTTTGGAAGAAGGTGTTTAAACATTGATACCATGAGGTGAATATTGACCCCACAAATAAGCCAACATTGAAATAATGACATAAAGAAATTAAACACAGATCTAGATCGAGGGACATATATTGTAACTGGTAAAAACTGGCAAGTTTTACACAAACAGTGCAGTTCTGGATTCATCAATATCTGGATATGACAAACATTTGTTGCACAGTTTAACAGAATCTGGATTTATCAATATCTGGATATAACAAAAATGACATCTTATGCAGAGCAGAGTATAACAGAATCTGGATTTATTAATAATCGGATATAAGAAAACACACCATTTGTTGGACAGTAAAACAGAGTCTGGATTTATCAATATCTGAATATAATTAATATTTGTTGCACAGTATAACAGAATCTGGATTTATCAATATCTGGATATAACAAATATTTGTTGCACAGTATAACAGAATCTGGATTTATCAATATCTGGATATAACAAAATCTGGATTTATCAATATCTGGATATAACAAATATTTGTTGCACAGTATAACAGAATCTGGATTTACCAATATCTGGATATATATAACAAACATTTGTTGCACAGTATAACAGATTCTAGATTCATCAATATCTGATAATAACAAACATTTGATACACAGTATAAATATATCTGGATTGAACAATATACGGATATAACAATCATTTATACAAAATAAATATCTGAATTGACAATAATTGGATATAACCAACATTTTGTTAAACAATATAAAAGTATCTGGATTTAACAATATCTGGATATTAACCAACATCTGTAAAAGGATTTACCATAATGGAAGCAGACTTTGGAGAACTCTCTGATCTGGGCTTTAATCATCTGAAAGCGGCAAGGAATAGAAGTCGCAGACACACCCTAGCAAATGTTCGGTAAGTCTTGTTCATTCTCCTCTTTAAAGATGGTTTAAATTTTTAGCTCACCTGTTTTTTTCAAGAGAAAAAGTCATCGACTTCGTCGTCGTCTACGTCATCACAAAAACATTAACCTTCATTACCTGATAGCTACAAAATATGACCCATGCTTATACCAAGTTACATAACTCTGCCTTTAATAATTATTCAGTAATGCCCCTTTTTATGCCCCGGAATCACAGATTCGGGGGCATATAGTTTTTGGCCTGTCTGTCTGTGGCAAAAAT
>JAUELF010276139.1:0-10502 GCA_031471495.1 Clinocardium nuttallii | reverse complement strand
TTCTAAAGTTGTTTCCCTTAGCCCATAAAACAAATGACATTTGTCAAAAGTTGTCTACCTTAGACCATTTGTAGGGCAGCTAAGTTAAACGGCACTTCGATAGTATAGGGGAAATAACTCGTGCCAATTTATTTCATTTTTCAAAAGATGTCTAGACCATTGCAGAATAGCCATTCTCGTATTTTAATAATGATTTTATGGTCTAGGGAAAATCTGATATATTTCATTTTCTAGAGTTGTTTCCCTTATACCATACACTTGATATCATTTTTCAAAAGATGTCTCCCTTAGACCATTCCAAAATAATCTTCTTTAGACGGTCGTTCTTGTATTTTAATAATTTGATGGTCTAGGGGAATCGTTCATCTGATATCACTTTTTAAAAGATATCTCCCTTAGACCATTGCAGAGAAGCCTTCCTAAGAAGGTCATTCTTGTATTTAAATGATTTAATAAGAAATAATTTGTTCTTTAGAAGTTTCCCTTAGACCATGAAATTGATATCATTTGTCAAAAGATGTCTTCCCTAGACCATTGCAGAATTACCTTCCTAAAGACGGTCGTTCTTGTATTTTAATGATTAATTTATGGTCATGGGGAAATAACCTCTGATATATTTTCAAGATTTGTTTCCCCTAGACCATAACATTAATTACATTTTTCAAAGGTTGTCTCCCTTAGACCATTGCAGGATAAGTTAGCTAAGTCTCTTGTTTTAGGTCTTAGTGTCTTCGTGTTTTATGTAAAGCGCTTAAATGATCCAAATGACATCAGAAAAGTAATGGGCAATGTGTATTGGTACATTTGTATGTGTATGAGTACTGGTTAAGTCTCCAGGAAGCAGACATCGAGCGTGATTAATATAAGCTAAAAGCTTGTTTCGCAATCAATGTAAACTAAATAAGTTTAAACTTATTCCCCGGCCATATCGATGAAATTAACAATAAAACCGTCGATTTTATTCAGGGCGAGCCTTCGAAACGCTAGAGAGACGAAGTTCTAGACACACTCGAGTTAGAAACGTCATGATATGGCTACGAAGCGGCCAAGGATCAGAGAGTAACGGATTTGTTTACGGAAGGTAGTCATCATGGAAACTTGTCGGTGATCGCGCTTAATCAGAACCTATATTTTAGTAAAGACCCTGCGTACCCAGAGAAGAAACTGTCATTATCTGGCATTCATCAATAATCCCGTGGACAGACAACCAGTAATGGCTCTAGCCAGACAACTGTACCCGAATAATCCCCACCAGCTACTACGTCATTTCAAGGATGCCATTAAACGACCGTAGGGGTACCTGCTAGTAGATTTTAAACCAACGACGCTGGAATCACGGAGAATGCACATACATGTACTCACTATTATTGGAGATCCTATCCCCGAATCGGCTTTAATGTGCTCGCCAAAACGTACCAATGACCATTCAGAAGCCATTACAATGTCGACTGCGGGTCCATTTTATCGGACATTCATCATTCATCAATATTAAAAACATGTCAAAGTGTGGTGCCCGATGAAACAAAACACGGGGAGCGCCGATGAACCGGAGAGACGGGTCGCGGGCCGACCATTGATGGAAGACAATGATGACATAACAGTAGTATCCGAGGACGATGACATGGACGAAGCTTCGGACGACGAGGGTACGAAAGAAGTATCCGATGATGAAGCTAGCGGTGATACAGATGTATTTAATCCCGAGGTCGAAAAGTGGAAGAGACATTTCGCTCTGATGGCAGAGGGCAAAATACGACCCAATCACAATGGTCACTTTATCGTGGAAAATTTAAAAGTCGGTGGGAAATCTCGCAACAGAAGATAGAATTCGTCACGCCGCTGGCTCAAGATATCTTAAATCCGAACTCACAAGCATGGCTAAAAAAAGGGGGACGAACATGGCAAAGAGACGACGAGCGGAATTTGCGTATAAAAGTCGAAAGGACTTTTTGTTGAGACCGCCCGGATTTCCAGGTTATAAGTGAGGTCAACGAAGTCCGTATTGAAAATAGTGCGCATAATTTGTATCTAATATGTACGTTGTGTACTTAAACCTTCTTTTTATCATACGTGTATGTATATTTTGGTCAATACAAAGTAAAATAAAATTGTTGGTTTGTTGTCCTATCTATACTGTATCGTTTGTTAATACTTAACTATCGGTACACTTCGTGATCTCCGGGAGCTCAATTAGGAGAGCCGCTAGCCCATCAAGGAGCTCCGGGAACTCATTAAGGATCTCCGAGCAAGCACTTAAGAGCTCCGGGAACTCATTAAGGAGCTCCGAGCAAGCACTTAAGAGCTCCGGGAACTCATTAAGGAGCTCCGAGCAAGCACTTTTAAGAGCTCCGGGAACTCATTAAGGAGCTCCGAGCAAGTACTTAAGAGCTCCGGGAGCTTATTTAGGAATGCCGCAAGCGCATAAAGGTGCTTAGAGAAGAACTCATTTGGGAACTCCGTGTGCGCATAAGTTTGGAGGAAGAATTTGTTAAACATTATATGCAGTTTTGTTTCTCTAAACGGCAAGCTTCGTTAATCTGGTTACTGCCCCTGAACTGTATATAAATATAAGCTTGTTGAAGGGATTTGAAAGTCGTTTTTGTGTGACGTGGTTTGTTTCTTGGGGGAAAATACACTTGTTGCAAGGAATTGCCGAGTGCAAGAATTAATGTTCACAACGCATATTGAAAACGTTTTGGCACACAAGTTTCTTGGCGACCTTTAAACACATTAGTAAATTAATAATTTTTCTTCTTTCAATGACCATCCATTCGGTTACACCCTGCAGATTCATCACACTTAAATTACCATGCTGCCCTTCTTCCTGGATATGATTTTAAATCACACCCAGCATACGAGTATTGCAAAATACTCAACGTTGGCAGTGGGTATAAAGGAATCTGGTCTTGATGTTGGAAACCGTATTAAGTAAGTGAATTACCTCATTGTTGAGTGAAATTGTTTGTATTTAACAAACATCTCGTGTACATACATATATACCTGTCTGACCTTAAGATACCAATTTAAACAAATGTGTCCATGAGTACTTCCAGTGCTTTGATTTCTGTATGCCATGATGTTTTAAACTTAATTCAATAATGATAATTTTGTTCAAAGAGATTTTTCATATTTTTTCCTTGATATTTTTACAATTCTCTGCTGCAGATTGTTGTATGTAGTAAATCAATACTCATAGGATATTTAGTATTGAAATCATCATATATATATAATTAAGATACAAGGTCAAATGAAAGTCAAATGAAAGTTATTTTTATCCTTTATTTCATCAAAATATTATCACAGTCTCCAAGATTTTAAAAATCAGACCCTATGAATTGGCAAAAATAGGCAACATTCAAAGGAAGATAACTTTTAAACCACCAAAAGGTATTTAATTACAAGCTCTATCTTGAACATTTAAAATTGATCATAAGGATGATTGCAAACTTTTATGGAAATATTTTGATAATTGAAGAGAAAGTTCACTCCACATATCAAACTATAAATAGGATTTTTTTTTTCAATCAAGGGGAGTTAACTCTTAAATGCCTGAACGGATATTATCCTCAGTTGTGTCTGCCATGTAATTATATATTTCCCAGATTCATTGACCCTTTCCCATATGCAGATGCTTTTGACACCTCTGCAGCAGCAGATGACTTTTTAAAACATTGTTACATAAGAAGACATTGCTCATGATGAACAGTTCCTAATTTTGCCAAAATGTTTCCAACTATATTCAATGATTAAACTCATATTTTGCATAGTTTGGCATAGTTTTGCCAAGATTATTTCAAAGTGGTCTGCTGCAGAATTAAATATCTTGAAAATTGAAGAGGTAGCTGGTTCTCTCTACAAAGTTCATATGTCAGAAGCCAGTTTAACCATTTCCCACATACAACACTTCAGCAGATGACTGAAAGTATGTAGAAAATCTCTAAAAATGAAAAGTATGATTATTAAATGAATCTAAAAAAAAATTGTGGCAAAAAATGAGAAATTGCTCGTTCTGAGTGATTTCTCAATATGCTACAATATTTTCAAAAGTTGTCTACTACAGTGGCGTCAGAAAGGGTCTATATGTGTTAAAGGGTTTTATGTGACCAACTGACAGAGATTCTTGTATAACACTGTGACAAACTTTGTATGCAGGGGCTCGGCAGGCATAAAAAGGTAGATCATGAAAGGCACGGGGGGACATAGCCCCACCTGCAAACAGGTACAAATAATTAACCCTGTCCCTCATATAGACGCTTTCTGGCGCCTCTGCAGTAGACAGCCTTTTGAAAACATGTTGACAAAAGAAGAAATTGCTCAAAACGAGCAATTTCTCCTTTTGTCACCATGTTTTCAACTCTATTCAATTAGTGTACACTAATTTAAAGGGAGTCTTTAAAAAAATATGTTTTTTAAAGTCGTCTGCTGCATATTTGTTGTATGTGGGAAAGGGGTTAACAGTACAAAGCTATGAACCGTGCCTTGTCCAAAGGGCAGTCAGCCATTCACCATCTCTTCTACAGAATTAAAAATTATCTTAAAAAACCACTTCTGCTGCAGACGACTTTGATAACGTATATATTCACACATATAGAAACACTTCTGCTGCAGACGACTTTGATAACGTATATATTCACACATATAGAAACTTCAAATAAAAGGTTGATCATTAAAAAGTGTTGCATATATTGTGACAAAAAGAGAAAATGCGCATGATGACAAATATCTCATTTTTAAAAGTCGTCGATTGCATATAAAATCAAAATGTGTCTGCATGTGGAAAGGGTTAAAAAGGGAAAATAATATTACATCTTTCCCAAACACAACACATCTGAAACAGACGACTTTGAAAGAATTTAGGCAAGATTATGAAAACATATTTATAGATAAAAGAACAATTATTGAATAAATGTGAAAAGTATTTTGGCAAAAGGAGAAATTGCTCATTATTTTGTCACAATGTTTCTGTAGACCTCTGTCTGTTCGAGGGGGTTTAACATGCATGTAGCATGGTTTACACAGACAAGGGTCTCTTTATAGAAAACAACGAAACAATTCCCTAGACTCATTGTAGACGAAATTCCAAGTGTCAAAGCGGGGTCAGAAATTGTTTCTGAAAAACGTCCTTCCATATGCGGTACGACACAGTCGGCTAATTCCGTATTCAACTCACGAGATACGTGTGTATCCTTCTTTTATAATTCGCGAGTTCCGTCAATTCTTCCACATAATGTAGTTAGGCATTTAGAATAGATATTTCCATTCTTATTCCAATATGTCTCTCTTTTCCCTTTCCAACCTGCAGATACATTTTACATTATGCAATGCAGACGACTTGTGAAAATAACAGTTTTCAACTCTATCTAATTATTGTATTCTTATGTATAGATATTTTTATATTTGTTTATGTTTTTCTTGAATTTGTCGAAATCGTCTGCAGCAGATGCGTTGTATGTGGGAAAGGGTCAATAGCAGTTTCAGAGTTATGGTCAATGTCATTCAAACCGGACCTTAACCTCGCTACATCATATATATATCTGATGACTGCCCCATACAGGCCACCTCAGATTGACTTTAACCTCGCTAGATCATATATAGATCTTATGACTGCCCCATACAGGTCACCTCAGATTGACCTTAACCTCCCTAAATCATATATAGATCTGATGACTGCCCCCTACAGGTCACCTCAGATTGACCTTTGCTTCAGCCTATCAAATGGTCGCTTACAAAATAGTTCGTAAGATAACCGTAGTGCTCCGATTGTATAGCACGGGCGTTTGTTGTATTGTGTGATTACATTGGACACAAAAACAGAGCACAAGTTCATGAGTATTTAAGTGTATAGGGTCAATTCGAGTATTTAAGTGTATAGGGTCAATTCGAGTATTTAAGTGTACAGGGTCAATTCGAGTATTTAAGTGTATAGGGTCAATTGGGGACGACCTTTTATGCTGTGTAGTCAGATCCAAATTAAGTGAAGTAGGTTGGTCTGATTGTAATGAGATTGGGTCAATGTCTGATACTAATATCAAATTACGTTTTCAAGTTTTCAAATAATAAGGAAATTTTTCTTTCATGCTTTGGTCTTTAATTGTTAAAAAATAGAGTAAATTCAATTCAATGCCTAACAGTTTAACCACCGAAAGAAAGACGTGATATAATTTTAAAAAATCAAATTTCAAACACACGTCATGTCTGAAAAGAACCCATAAAATCTCCATTTCACGCACATGAGAAGGTTTTGCAGCCGCCAAGAGAATTCTAGAGGTTCATTTAACTCTTTCAGCTCTCAATATCCTAATGTACACTTTTCCACGTTCCAAAATGGGTGCCTCTATTTTTAATCGACCGAGAGTTTTGAGATATTTTCGTAACCAAAAAGCAGACAAGGCTGATTTCAGGTAAAACAGCTCGTTACGAGTTGTATACCTGAATTCGTGTGTATTGTTTTCAAAATCCTCAAAATTGTCATTGGAGCTGAAGGAGTTAACCATTTCCCACATACAACACAGAAGACTCAATTATGGATATCCTCTATTAATGAGAGTATTGTTTTCAAAAGTCGTTTGTCAACATTAGTACAGCAATAAGTGTGCCCTTATTTCGTTATGAGTAGATTTCATACGTTTCAGTTGTATTTACCCTTGACTTACAGTGTCCGTGGATTTGGGATGCAACAACCTAAATCATTGTAATGTAGTGGATAGGTAATGGTTTCATACAAGTAGACGCTTTCTATCTGCAGCAGACGACTTTTGAAAACATGGTAGCAAAAGGAGAAATTGCTTATATGTACCTACAAACATATACTTTTTCCAAATTGTTGCTAGACGATTTAAAAGTCGTCTGCTACTCTGTTTTTCTACGTGCTAAAGGTTTAACATCCAATGAATACGTTTTATATTTCAGGTAAACACGTGAGCGGTTTGAAAGCCTTTCAGTGTTCATCAGATTGGTGGGATCACTCTGCAGCAATAGGTATACACGGTTATTGATAAGTTTAACCCCTACCCTGCTGAATTATTACAATACAAACGGTTATTGATAAGTTTAACCCTTATCCTGCTGAATTATTACAAAACGCGTCTTCATCCTTAGATTCTATCAGGCTTTTGCAGATATAAGAATCGTTCCAGGAGGAAAACCAACATTGTGGACTCTGCGTAAAGTAACGATCTGGATCAGCCTAAGCATGCCGCGCAGGCTTACCCGCACATACACGTTTTGCCTCCTGAGGATTTTCGGTTTCAGGAATCATTACTCTATACCACTATTCCCCTGAGCCGGAATATATCTGACGCAGGCTATTCTGGGTCGATATATTTCGCCGAGTCCACAATGTCGGTTTTCTCCTGGAACGGCTAATATGAAATATGTTTCGTCAGAATTAATAAGTAAGAAGGACACACTGTTCACAGGCTTATTAGAAGCTTTCTGTCGATTAGTGTGGATTATGATGAGGCTAAACTGATGTACTAGGTGATCTGAACCTATACCGTTATGAATACTTTTTATCCTCGGACAATTTTAAATGTGATCCAAAGTAGATGAACAATAAGCAGGTAACTAACTTAAACTGTCAATCATTCATGTTCACGCTTTCATTGTGTATCAAATGTACGGACCCTTTCTATCGTGCCTTCTGGACGTGTTTTATAGCTTAAATGATGCTGAATATGTCTCAGTATGAAGCATTCTATAAAGACCAGTAGGCATGCCGTAGATTGATATTTGAGCCGTCCCGCGAGAGACCAACATTATGGCATCTGTGTAATATTTTGTTGATATGTTTTCAAAGAAGTCTGCTGTAGATTTACTGTATGTAGAGTTAAGGTTGGTTTTCACAGAGGGCCACTATATAAGGAGGCGTAAACTGATCTGTTCCCAACAATATTTCTCTTATGACTCAACAAAACCCTATGTTGTGGGTATCCGAAAAGAATAGTTTCATCAGGAGGATTATTTTGAGTACCTACAACATAGGGTTTGAGTGTCAAACAAGTTATTTTGAATTTGAAATACTCTTTTATTTCTATTCCAGCGGAGTTGTTATTTTTACTCTGGGGTATACGACTGTGTATAGTAGTGAGGAAGGCGCCATCAGAGTTCAATGAAAGTCGCTTCATTAGTTGGGCAATTTATAATGAAACTCTTTTATCACTTTTTCTCAATGTGTCTATGTAAGTACCAATAATTATACCATACTCGCATGAACTCAAGAATCGGATTATTTAAATAATAAAGCCGTTCCATGAGAAAAACAAGATTATGAGTTATGCGTACATGTAAATGTATCGACAAAGATCAGCCGGCGCAGTCCGCGAAGGCTAATACGGGCGACACATTCCGCCTCAGGGGGATAGAGGTATAGAGAAATTATTCCCGAAACAGAATATCCACAGTAGGCGAAAAGTATCTGTCCGGGTTAGCCAGCGCGGCATGCTTAGGCTGATCCGGATCTATACTTTACGCAGAATCATACCTCTATCCATCGGAGACGAAATGTGTCCGTCCGTTCAGTCTGAGTTGACAGCGCAGGCTGATCTGGTCGACACATCATGCAGATTCCTGTTGGTTTCTCGCGGGACGGCTCATTTCATGTTTTTGAAGAGTGTTATATTTTTAAATTTCATTTTCACAAACAACGTTTCCCATTCACAAGGGGTTTCGCCAAATTCCGTTCAATGGGATTTGATTTCTCGTTCAAAACATATGAAAAACATCGCCAAATCACATAGAACCGATTGGGGTTTTATGACAAAAGTACATTTTCCGGTACTTTTTGACGCAATTATCAATGAAAGAGATGAACGTTATTCACATCACAACAAACGCTTGTATATTTGTTAAAGCACATCGGGAGAAAAGGGGCAACATTAGGGTTTTTTGTGATCAATGCAGATTTAGATCATTTATCAAGAAATATTGTTTGTGGTTTCATTTGGATCTCAAGTCAAAGGACAACTCTTACTATTTAGAACTAACAATCATCTAACGACTATTGGGTTACGTAAATACTTATACTTATTGTAAAGTAATTATCCAGGATACAGCCATTCAAATTAATCAAATGAGCCATCCAGCGAGAAAACAAACAATGTGGACTCTGCGTAAAGTATCGACCCGGATCGGCCTAAGCATGCCGCGCAGGTGAACCCGGACAGGCACTTTTCGCCTCCTGTGGATTTTCTGTTTCATCAATCATTACTCTATACATCTATCTCCCAGAGACAGTATGTGTCGGCCCGGATTAGCCTGTGTGGACTTGTTCGATACTTTACGCAGAGGCCATAATGGTTGGTTTTCTCGTGGAACGGCTCAAATGTTGTAAAAACTTGCTTTAAAATCGATTTTAAATCAAAGCTACACGCTAAGCATATATCATCTGTAATTGTATGAGTTTTTGTTGGAGCTCGGTTTACGTTTTTACTGACAACTGTCATTTAAAGATTCTCTAAATCAAACACATAATGAAATTAAACAATTATAAAGTGAAACGAATGGTGTAATCAATCCTGATGTTTCATTTTTGTTAAAGTTGTATGAGCCATTGTGCGAAAAAAAGCACTTTAACTGTAAATAATGGACCTTTTATTCCACCTAATATTTACACACTTCAATTACTCAATTAAATTATCTAATTGGATTGTAAACTATCTAAATATCGTCAACGGCAATGAACTTTGAATTGTATGTTAAAATGCTCTACATGGTTGATTCAGGACACAGACTGGAGTGTTGTCCAGTCACGGGTGCTCTTCTAACACAGGCGCTGCTGTATATTGATTTAAACCACTTTTCTGATCAACTTATCTAGTTCAGATAATTGAGAACATAATTCTAAACTACCAGGTTATACATAAAATATTAAAGATGAAATCGTAAATTTTCCATCTTTTATCAAATTACAAGTGACATCCAAAGTGTGTGTGGGGTATCATTTTTCTTCATAATTTCCCGTAACTTAAAATATAATCGGATTCGCTGTACAATTATTTTCTTATTATCATTTGTCATTATCTTATATTTATATTTTGAACATAGGAAACAAGATTTAACTTGATATATAATTTAATTGAACCTTAACATACCAAATACATGATTGCAAAATCGTGTTACTCTACAAAGGCATGTTCCCAAGGAAGCAATTTTAATCTTTCCCTAATATATACGCTTTATTACGCCTCTGCAGCCGACGGATTTTTGAAAACATAGTAACAAAAGAAGAAATTGCTCAAAACGATCAATTTCTTCTTTTGCCACAATGTTTTCCATTTTTAGTCATAGGTTATCCATTCAATTATAGAGATTTCTTATGTTTTGACAAAATATGTTCAAAGTCGTCTGCTGCAGAATGGTCGTAAGGGTTAAAAAACATTGTGGCAAAACGAGAATTTGTTCATTTGCAGTTTGCCCTTTTGCCATAATGTTTTCCATTTTTAGTCATAGGTTATCCATTCAATTATAGAGATTTCTTATGTTTTGACAAAATATGTTCAAAG
>JAUELF010276128.1:0-10632 GCA_031471495.1 Clinocardium nuttallii | reverse complement strand
CACCAGAGTGCACTATTATTGAAAATCGCAAGCCCTACACCCATATACTGCTTGTTACTTTGCAGGATTTTTCATACGATCGCCACTTCAGCGCCATTGGTGCTTTGATTACTTTCTGAATTTTTATAGCAAACTTCACTCAATGACATACTATGATATTTCCAGGTAAATTTAATGATATTGATCTATGCCATGGCCGCTGTATGTAAACATGCAGATTATGTGTTTTCCAAGGAAAAATCTTCTTCAAATCTCAAGTAAGTATTTTCTCTGTTTATGCAAGCAATCTTTGTGTTTCTAAAATTCATTTGAATAGATTTTACTTTTGTCTGATTATTTTTACAAACTGCTGAACACACTTTCCCTCATACAGCACATTTTAATTCCTCTGCAGCAGATGTATTTTGAAAAAATTGTGACAAAAGTAAAAATTGCTCATGATGAGCAATTTCTCCATTCGTATATTTGTATAGAGATTTTTAGCTCCATTTGCTATAAGCCAGTCAAGCATATGTCATGGCAAATTGTCAGTCATGGGCGCATCTGTGTGTGTGCTTGTGCGTTAACTTTTTGTTTCAAATTACTTCTCGTCTGTAACAACTGGGCCAATTGGTTCAAACTTCACAGGAAACATCATCTCAATGTCTCTTATATTCCGGTTTCGATTGCAACTGAAAAAAACCCACTTTTAAATCTTCTCCTCCCTGCAGAAATGATATGTGGTTGGCCCTCTAATATTTTCCTTCCTTTGTTGATTGGTTGTAAAACATGGCCGGCAGGAGACAGATAACAAATCTTTCCTGCATATAAATGTGGATGCTTAGCAGCGGAGGACTTTTTTAATACATGGTGGATATAGTTATCTAAACTAGCAATTTGCCTTCAACGCGGTTTGAAACATGTACTTGTAAGTTTCAAACCTTAGGATTAGAGTACATCTTATAGAAAAGATGTCTGGATTTTGATATAACTGATGAGAATTTAAGAAATGAAAAACACCGCAAGTGAATATACTGGAATCAGTTGTTTTATCTACATGCCTATAAAAAATAATGTATGAGATTTATCCGAGATGAATTACCAGGTCTAATGCATAACATATATATGTACAGGTATTTGTTTGTATCGCCCTTCTCTGCTGAAAGGCAAAGGCGTTTGAAGAAACATAAGTTTGTAACAATTTGTTTTAACCCTCAACCAAAAGAGCCCAGCTCAAAGAAAAACCAACCTGAGTGTATTTGTGAATGGATAAGCTGCACATTCATGGTCTCTTAACCCTTTCCCTCATGAAGACGCATTCTGACGCCTTTGCAGAAGATGACTCTTATGAAAACACTGTAACAAAAGGAGAAATTACTCAAAACGAGCAATTTCTCCATTTGCCACAATGTTTTCAACTTTTTTCAGCAATTATACCTGCAGTTATAGCGAGTTGTCATATTTTTGCCTAGAAGTTATCAAAGTCTTCTGCTGCAGATTTGTTGTATGAGGGAAAGGGTCAAACAAATAAAACACTATAACCATCCAACGTCTCTTGAAGGTCTCTTTGGCTAATTACAAAGAGTACAGATGCCCTTTGGTTGGTTTTCCCGGAGCAAAGCTCAAATGTAGATTTAGTTTATAAATGATCTTTCAGCTTTTCAAACAATCTTGCTAAACTGTTAAATCAGTACTACACATGTTATGCTTTGAAATGACAAACTTTTCAATACAGCATGATTACATGTAGTTGTAGCTGGATCAAATAGTTTTAATTAGGTGAAAACATTCCAAGTAGATTTGTGAATTGGTCAGATTTTGTATTATTTCCTTTGTCATTAGTCTTTCCTTTCATGCATTGTCTGAATATACATTTCCATCCTTAACCTTTTCACTGCATCAAGCGAAATAGAGTCTTTAATTATAATTCTTTCCCACATACAAAAAATCTGAAGAAGACAACTTTGAAAACATATTTTTAAAAATGTAAAAAATTCCATAAATGACAGTTTTATTTTTAAATAGAGTTGAAAACATTGTGACAAAGTTGGAAATTGATCATTATGGGCAATTTTACCTTTGCAACAGTGTTTTAAAAAGTTGTCTGTTGCAGAGGTGTCTGTATGTGGGAAAGGGGTTAATAGATTAAAATAATTGGTGCTGAATTTCTATTCTCTTTTTTTTTTGAGAAGAAGAAAATGGTTTGTCTCTTGTTAATCGAGAGAGACAGTGAATGCTGTGATGTAGATGCAGCAAAACCCCACATAGTCTGAAGCCTGTGACGGACCCTTCAAAGAAGAGGGGGTTTCTTGCTTTGCACATGTTGATTGATCTGTCTGTTTGTGCATCAGTTGATCAAAGCTTGTATGATTGATGACTGGAAAATGCTTGGACCTACCAAGGTGGGAACAGGTGGGTTGGAAATGACCAGTAGATGACCCCTATTTATTTTTAGGTCATCCCTTTAAAGGTCAAGGTCACTGTGACCTTGAACACAAAAAGGGTGAGGTGTAATGATTGAAAAACCTCGATTGTAAAGTCTGGATTTTCCTGAACATTAAAATGGTTTGATTGACTGGACCAAAATTTCACCTGCATGCATGCAAGACAAATACTTTATCAAATAATATGCATCCTCTTTCATACTATACCAGACTGCTTATTTCTTTCTTAAGATTAGTTATGGAGATGCTTTAATCCTTTCCCACATACATCAAATATACAGCAGATGACTTTTAAAACAAGAATGGAGTTCATAAATGTTCTTCACTGAAGAGAGTATAATTATTACATGGCAAAAGGAGAAATTACTCGTTTTCAGCTATTTCTCCCTTTGTCACAGTCTTTTCAAAATTCATCTGCTGCAGATGTTGCAGCAAGCATCTGTATGTGGGATAGGGTAAAGTCATTTAATCTTCATATGCATGTTTTTTAAAATTGTTCTTGTTAAGGCAAATTTAGCAACAAATTTGGTAAATGTCGTTACTGCCATTTCAATACTGTATTTCTGTCATAACCCAGTAGCCAATGAAACTGATTTCACATTAACAAAGATTTTTTTAATTTATTTTTTTAAGGTAAATGTTGTCCCTGTCCACAATGTATTTTATATATTAATATTGGGCAGGTGGGAATTCAAACTCATGACCCCTTTATTTATTTTGGGCAAGTGGGAATTCAAACTTGTGACACCTTGATTAACAGTCCTCCTCGTTTCTGACTGAGCTATCAAAGCAAACTAGGTGAAACTGAACAAAATGTGTGCATAGTAAGTTAATTTTAACAAAGTCCTGGACATTGACCTATATTGTATAGAGTTTTAGAATATTTTGCTTCAAAAACATAATGATCGTTATAAGTGCGAGTTTTCTATTCATCACAAAAATGTCATAAGTCGTCTGCAGCAAAGATGTGTTCCATACCAGGTAAAGATTTACTAATCAAGTTACAATATTTCGATAGCCAAAATGCATTACAGCATTAATTAATATAAACTGTCAGAGATGGTAAAGGAGACTGAACAAAATATATTTATATCACTGATAAAGTTTTTGATATACAGTCAAACCTGTGCTAAAGACCACCTTTGTTTAGCAATTCCCTGTCTATAGCAATGACACTTTTAATTTCCTAATTACCTATTCTCTGCATAAATGACCCTGTATTTAAAAAAAACACCTGTGAACAAGGACCAGAGTGTTCTCTTTCAATGGGTGGTCTTTAAACACAGGTTGGACTGTATTTGTAATTCATGTTTGGCCCTACCACTTATAATCCACAGCTGTACTATCTTACAGGGGATGGATACAACAAGCTGTAGCTTTGGAAGTGTCGCTGGGTTTGACATGGGTGTCTCTAGTAATTTTAACCCATTACTTCACATGACTTTTCAAAGGTCGTCTGCTTTACAATCATCAGATGAAGAATTTCAACAATCTAGAAAACTGGAAGATTTATATTGATAAGGAGTTGAAAATATTGCAATAAAAGGTGAAATTGCTCGTTTTGAGCAATTCCACCTTTTATTTACAATGTTTTCAAAAATCATGTTCAATGTGGCAGGTGGCACATGTCGTCGGAGTGAAGTGATTGGTTAATCAACAATTGTACTATTATATTACAGGGGATGGATACAGGGAGCCCTAGCCCTAGAAGTGTTGCTGGGTTTGACATGGGTGTTTGGGTATTTTTACATCAATGGTCAGCTGATTGCCTTTGCCTACCTCTTCACCATCTTCAACAGTCTTCAGGGACTATTCATATTTGTCTTCCATTGTATTCTCAACAAAAAGGTAAGTTGTATAACCCTTACTTACCTACAGATGCTTTCTGATGCATCTGCAGCAGACGACTTTCGAAAAAAAGGATTCACATTATGACACATCAGCAGCACCACAGCAGCAGATGACTCTTTGAAAACTTTGTTGCAAAAGAAGATGTGGCTCATAATGAGCCATTTTGCCTTTTGCCACAATGTTTTCAACTTGATTAATGATATGTTTTGCGAGGAAGTTTTCATTCAATTGTCGTCTGCTTCAATTTCTTTGTTCATGGGAAAGGGTAAAAGTAATTACGAACCAAATGCTCTACAAAATCAATCTTAGCACATTTTTGCCTGGTGTTTATAAATATGTTATGACTATACACCATATGTCAGAGGCTTTTGAAATAGTTCTATTTCTTATAAGCAACCAGTGCCGATCAAATGCCTCATTGTTGGTTTTTGCAGCGTGTAGCTCATATAGCAATGATATGTATCACTATGATGTGGACAAATAGTTTTAACCCTTTTCCCACATACAACAAATCTGCAGCAGATGACTTTGAAAAAACATTCCTGAAAAATTTTGGAAACTGACTTTAAACGAAAGTACAATAATTGCATAGAGTTGAAACATGGTGACAAAATGAGAGATTGCTTGTTTTGAGCAATGTCTTCTTCTATCACCATGTTTTCAAAAAGCTGTCTGCTGCAGAGGCGTCAGAAAGCTTCTATATGAGAGAAAGGGTTAAGGGTACTCATATTTCGAAACAACAGAACCTTTTTCATATTTAACAAATCTGTAGCAGATGACTGAAAACATCCCAGCAAAAATATGAACATTTTCTATATACCGGTAAATGAAAAGGTACATGTATAATTATTGTATAGTGTTGAAATCATTGTGACAAAAGATAAAAAATGCTTTTTTAAAGTTTTTTTTGCATCTTGAAATAAGAAATAAGTCTACATGTTTGAAAAGGTATATGAAAGTATTGAAAAGTGCAGCTTTTGGTCAAACGTTAACACCTTTCTATGTACGCTCTTGTTGATCTGTCAGATATTTGCAACAGCCATTGCATGAGTACTGGAGACCAACATTATACTAGCTTGACATAATTAACATAAAAGCTTGCCATGTACTTGATGAAGTTAATATGAGCTGAATATAGATTTAAGGTTCTTAACCCTTACCCTCATAATGACAATTCTGCAGCAGACGACTTTGAACATATTTTGTCAAAATATGGAATATCTCTATAATTGAATGGATAACCTATGACTAAAAGTGGAAAACATTGTGTGCAATTTCTTCATTTGTCACTATGTTTTCAAAAAGCTGTCTGCTGCAGAGGTGTCAGAAAACGTCTATATGAGGGAAAGGGTTAATTAATGTATCTGTGTAAAGCAACATCTCAGAGCGGCCTGTACACATCCACTGTCTTACCTGAGCCCTCCACTGTCTGTTGATATGTTATGCAGCTGAAGATGCACCTTTTGAACTGTAGCTTGATTAAACTTGTGGACTAATTTTCCTTCCTATAATCTTATTACGGCGAGTCAATACTGCTCATATTTTATTTTATGAAATCAGAAATGTGAAACACGAAAGTGTGTAGGGTATGAGTAGGCACTCTCTTCTCTTCCTCTTCTTTTTGCAGCAGACGTACAGCTTTAAAAACATCCAGGCAAAAATATAGAAAATCCCTGTAAAAGAAATTTTAATTATTGGATAAAACTGAAAACATTGTGACAAAAGGAGAAATTGCTCATCATGAGCAATTTCTTCTTTTGCCACAATGTTTTCAAAAGGCATCTATAAGTGGGAAAGGGTTAGATTCATTCCGAGTTCTCTCGTCATACAACCAATTGTATATTATGTTCCAGGTTCGAAAGGAGTATGAACGGTTCATTGAATACAGACCAACATCTACAACCACGTCAAATACAAATTCTAAATCTGCCAACGGTTCAACTGGGACCCAGACCTACGCCCTTACAAACACTCGTAAACCATCTTCAGGCTTCGTTGATTTGAGTGTCCAACGAAAACACTCTTCATCATTGGCCTAGTATTGTGTTCATTAATATTAAATTTCTCTGCTGGTGACAAGTTTTAAAAATATAGCAGGAAAAGGAAAATTGCTCACATTGAGCAATTTTTCTGTTACTCAAAATATGTTCAACTTTCCTTAAATATTGTACTTCTGATATTTCAGTTGGCAAATTGTTTCGACCAGACGACATATATCCCTTTCCCACATACAAATCTGCAGCAGATAACATTGAAAACAACTAGAAAAAAATATATTGGAAATGTCTATAAATGAAAGAGTAATCATTAAATAGAGTTGAAAACATTTTGGCAAAAGGAGAAATTGTTTTTGAAAAATCTTCTGCTATGTATGAGCAAAAACGCAATGCTTAAATTATTATATGAGTTAAATGGTTGATTATTCCTTGTACCCTTGTCATTTATTTAATTCTAATTTATTTTACATGATTCATGTTCTATAAAACACTAGTCTAATAGGGGCTGGGACACTTTTTCGGTATCTTCTTCCAACTGTCAGATTTGCAAGACTTGGCTTACCACAGTTTAAGAAAGCTGAACCAATTTATATTGTGCAGTAAAGTTTCCTTTTTTTCTCCAAATGTTTTAAATATTGAGGAGTCAATATGTCGTTGTTCAGATAATGAGCTGAACTCTTTTCCATCGCATACAACATTGAAAACATGTAGGCATCAATGTCGAAAGTCTCTTAAATAAAAGTTAATATTTAAATAGAGTTGAAAACAATCTGGCAAAGGAAGCCTCGCTGAATCATGTTCAAAGCTTGCCTGATGCAGATGTGTAAAAACTGTGTCTGCATGTGAGTTGCAGCTACAGTTAGTGAATTTTTAATAATGGTGAAGTTGTTTTTGCTTGCAATGATCAACTTATTATCTCCTGCAGAATTTGCTTACACCTGAAAATGGATAACATATTGTTTTATTTCTTCCAAATATATGTAGTTTAAAAATATATTGCATTCACCATGTTAGTTTAAATGTTTTGGGAATTTGAATCTCTGATATTTGTAACCATACAAAGCTGTATTAAAAATCTGATATAATGCAGTCACTCAAAAAGTACTCAAGTTAATTTCATGAAACTTTGTAAGTTAATAGATGGCAATTACAAAAATATGTACATCTTATATTATTTTTATACCCCCCCCAAAACAGCGGAAGCCATATCTTGTCCGGCCTATTTCTTACAAACCGCTTGGTGGAATTCGATAAAATTTTACACAAAGCTTCTATACCATGAGGCAAAGTGTCTTGCATAAGACCCAGGCTTGTACCTCAAATGTCAAGCTCACATTTAGAGGTCAAAGGTCAAAATTAGTACTTTTGATAGAACTGTACCTTGTCTGGCCTGCATTCCAACCATGCATCATATGATTTCAAAGAAACTTGGCACAAACGTTCACCATGATGAGGCGGTGTGTCGTGCAAAAGACCTAGGCCTGTACCTCAAAGGTCGAGGTCACACTTAGAGGTCAAAGGTCAAAATGAGTACTATTTTATAGAACTACCTTGTACGGCCTGCATTTCAATCATGCATAATAGGATTTCATAGAAACTTAACACAAACATTCACCATGATGAGACGGTGTGTCACACACAAGACCCATGCCTGTACCTCAAAGGTCAAGGTCACACTTAGAGGTCAAAGGTCAAAATGAGTACTATTTGATAGAACTGTATCTTGTCCGACCTGCATTTCAACCAAACATGGACCAGATATAAAGGTTGATCTAAACCAACTTGTGTTTATTCTGATAGGACGGACCACATGTACAGGTTGTTCTGAACCAACTTGTGTTTATTCGTATAGGACGGACCAGATGTATAGGTTGTTCTGATCCAACTTGTTCTCTCGTAGTCCTTCTCACAGAGGAATCCGTCTCGGCCTAATGGTTCAATTTGTAACCGGGCATTACGGGTTCGATCCCCTGTCGCGGCGCTATGGTCATGAATGTTATTGGGCAATGTAGATTACCTAGCCTAATTCTGATTTGTTTACCAAGGGACCATAGATAAGTGAATTGTCGCCGTGAAATAACTGAAATAAAGTTGACACAAGGCGTAAAAGCTTAACAAAAAAAATCTTTCTCATGGACGTAATCATTAAGAGTTATTTATTTCGATTTTTGTCCATTAAGACCCAATTAAAGCCTATGTTGTGATACTCGAAAAAGATGTATCGTCGAGACGATTCTCGGAGGAGGACAAAAACGTTTGCCTGGATTAGCCTGCGCGGCATGCTTAGGCTGATCCGGGTCGATCCTGGTCGATGCTTTTTGTAGTCCACGATGTTAGTTTTCGGTTCTATTAAATTCCCACACTAACAAAGATGTTTTGTATATTTCAGGGATTTTTCATCTGTTTAATTCACTGTGTATTTAATCACCAAATCAAACGAGCTTTAGCTATTCGACAGAAACGAAAATCATCGACAACATTCTCATCGTCAACGGTACGTATGTCAATTATATATCGTCTATCTTACATAAGATAATTCAATGTTAATTAGCCATCATCATAAGCTATATCCTGTTTGTATTATAAACACTTAACTATTTTGAGGTTTGACAAAAGTAATTGTACTTGGCACCATTCCTCTCCCACCAATAATCTAAATAGTATTTGAGGAAAGGTTGCCAGTTGGCTAGGAAGCCTTATACTGTCTCGAGTATTTGTTTGAGGAAACGACGAACCACATGCGTGTTGATACAGCTGTCATAGTAGTGAAAGCGCTGATGAATTCCAATCAACCAACTTTAATGTTTAGTCATTCAAACTTGAGTTGATTTCTCGGAAGGAACAAATACATAAAAAACCTTCATACTTTGCTGTTAAAAGATACCGGTATTCAAGTAACATCAATTTGTATTGCAGTTCAAGAAGAGTAATAAATCAAAACGCACATCTACAATGAAAGGTATTGTAACATTCTATTTCTTATAGTCTTAGCACAACTATTATATCGATATATTTGCATCCGCGCATTATGATCTGGTTTTTCATGTTTCGCTACATGGCACATATGCGTCCAAGAAGCCTCTGGTATGTCAGATATAAACAATATATAAACATAAGATACAACAGATGCACAAACCAACTCGTTCCGAATACTGTAGTGTTGGTTTTCCATATTAATAGTAAGTGTACGAAGACTTTGATCAGCATCTCCTTCGGAATAATACCATTGGATTCTGAGGGTCAAAGTCAAACATTAAATAATGATGTTTTATTCAGCTGTAAATGAGTCAAATGCGTCTTCGTCTTGGAGTCGGTCAATGTCACTTATTATTAAATAATGATGTTTTATTTTGACAGTTTCAGACGGAGATGCTAATCACTCATCTGGCGAACAAACAAGTGGAATGAACAAAAAGGTACGTATGCCATTTACTAAAGGAAACGTCAGGCGTTTAGAGACGATTAAAGGTGTTGTAGCATGTATGTTAAAGGCTCAAATAAACGGAGGCGATTAGAGGTGTTGTAGCATGTACATCACAGGCTCAAATAAACGGAGGCGATTAGAGGTGTTGTAGCATGTATATTACAGGCTCAAACAAACGGAGGCAAATTAGAGGTGTTGTAGCATTTATATTACAGGCTAAAATAAACGGAAGCGAATAGAGGTGTTGTAGCATGTATATTACAGGCTCAAATAAATGGAAGCGATAAGAGGTGTTGTAGCATTTATATTACTGGCTCAAATAAACGGAAGCGATTAGAGGTGTTGTCGCATGTATATTACAAGCTCAAATAAACGGATATATTGACTGTTCTTGTGGGACTACACTTCAAAATAGTCGTCATAGGTTACGTTGTGTTAAACTCTTTCAGCGTCAATGTCATTATTGATAGGTCTGTGCTAACACTGCATATTCAGGTGTGTTAGCTCGTAACGACTCGGCATTGTTTGCCTTTTAATAATTAAAATATCCCCACACTTGTATTACATGAAAGTATGGAGTTGCCCGGCTTTAAACACTGAAGAGTCTTCTGTGTGTACTTCCTCACTAAAATAGGATGCATACGACATGTAAAGGTTAAATGAAATGGTATAGTGCAGCTCTAGTAAGGCGCATCTGAGTATTCACTGTTTGCTGTTGCATCACGACCCCAATGGGAAGATTAGATCAGATAATTTCATTTGTTTGGGACACTATTTGACAAAGAAATGTGTTAGAAAGAACAAATGTGTTGCCTGCCAATTATATTTATTTAAGTCAACAGCTGACGGACGGACGGACAGTACTCATGAGAGTGTATTTGTGGGGATATTTTCTTTGATGTTTACTTGTGAGTTGCACCCCACAAGTATACGGTTC
>JAUELF010276117.1:0-10632 GCA_031471495.1 Clinocardium nuttallii | reverse complement strand
TTCCACTTCCGGTGCGCATGCGCATTTGTAGTACGTCCCGCGTTTTCAATGATCTCGACATTTCAACACTACACCGGTGCATCCATGCATTCTGAGTTGAGTCCTCTCTTTTCGTCAATTTGTCAAACAAGGTTTAAGGAAGCTTCGGTATAGCAGGTTTGATCTTTAGGATGGACGTGCTTGCAGGTGTCTTTACATGCATGTAATACTCTTAAGGTTGGTTTTCATAAAACGCCAAGACTCGGGCGCGAATCCCGTGGTATCGGTCGTCAGAATTCTAAAGCTTTGTTGATACAATTGATTTTAATGTTTTTTTGGTTTTTTTTAATTTTATTTTCCATACTTTATTACCCACGTTCATAGGCATGGAGAGGTCTTGGCCATCCTCTCGCATACTTTACATCAAACTTTATCATGAGAATATAACAATAACATATATATATATATATATATATATGTGCATACAGATGTTGTTAAAACTTAATTCAAAAAGTGTATGTATAGATCTTAGATATTTGTAAGTTCATAGTTTATATATATATAAAGGACGCTTTATAATAAAGCCGGGAAAAAACAATGGTGTTGGGTTCATGTGGTATAAAGCAAAAAATAAAATGAAATGAAAAAAATATAGATATGAGAATATTTTTTTTTAAAAAACCTCGCATATTTCTTTAAAATATCTTTTTCTTATAGAGATTAGAGATGATCTTGACTCAGATTTCTTACAATTGCCCACAGATTTCTTACAATTGCCCACTTTTCTATGTATTTCGTTGCTGCTTTGGTCGATTTGTATATACTCCAAGCTAGATGTAAGCTGTTCATCAAACCATACCAAGAAGAAATAATTATCTTTTATTTTACTTGAGTATAAATAGCGTTTGACCAAGTTTTTAGTTTAAAATCATTCTTATCGGAACCTAGAAGAATATCCATATTTGATATCTCTAACTTTGGATAAATTTCATTGATATTTAATTGGATGTTTTGGATTAATGGTTTAACTTGTTCGCAGTCAATAAATAAATGGTTTATTGTTTGCTCTTGCGTTAAACAGAAATTGCATAAGTTTGTATCTACTAATTTCATTTTATATAACAATGAATTAGTTGGATATATCCTATGTATTAGTTGGGTTTGTAACCATTGTATATAGGTATCATTTGTACAATTTGAAAACATTGCAGTACTTTGTTTTCCAGTTAATGGTTTCATTTCGAAATAATATAATCCATGTTTTCTGACTTGTTGGCACCTCACTATTATATATTAAAGTATTATAGACAAATGTATTCGAGTCAGTCTTTATTAAGATATCGTAGAAATAGAAGTTGATACATGGGTTATGTGTCACGCTCTAATACTTATCACCAGAATCATTTTATAGTAAAACCATATGACAGTATATTTCAGAATAATGTAGCATATATTCCCTTCACATACTGCTCATGATAAACCGTCTGTATAAATAACACTGCTTTTGTATGCATTGCTTAAATTTGACGGGTACAATGGGGAAATACCTGTAGTGAGCGAGTTTCTCGTTGCATCTGATATATAATATGTCAAAATACAAACATTGATACACTTTCAGCTTGCCGTGTTAGGCCGTTTTCATGTTCGCCGAGTTCGTGAATACGGGCCAAATCTAATAATAGGCTTTTTCGATGGATAAACAAGATTTTGTTTGCAGTAGTACATAATATCCAACAGGCATTCTAAACTTAGCTATGTAAATGTTATAGTTGTTATTGTTTCTCGATTGCCAAACCAAAACAACAACAAAACACCATACGAAGAAAAACCATAGCCAATCCTGCAGGATTCTTGCTTATGGTATTCGTGAATGGAAATCATTGATATCTCATGGAAATATAAAATCTATATTTATAGACTCCTGGTATGATTGGGGTAAATGGTCATCGTGTAGTGTCAGTTGTGGTACAGGCATTCGCACCAGAGACCGAAAGTGTAATGGTACACACTGTGAAGGAGGACATCAAGATAAAGCATTGTGTGTGAAGCCGACCTGTGCGGGTAAGTAGTAGATACCGTATTAAAGTCAAATACATAATTTAAATCCGTCGTGTTTTAAATGCGCATGATCACTCTGCATATATTTACACCGAAAATGTTAAGGTAAAAAATAAATATATATATAGTGTGGGAGAGTTGAAAAAGCATTTATAAGAGAGAACGAGGGACAAAGACGATAAAAGAGAGAATGGGCGAAATGGAGAAAGGGGAAGCGCAGCAGATAAAGTCAAAAGTGCATTGGGTGAATGTGTGGAAGATAAACAAAACGGTCCGATGAGTTAGAACTAGGGTAAAGAGACGTGATGTTTGAGAGTAGAGGAAAGAGACAGAAAAGCAGAATCAGAGATTGGAGAAGAAAGTAAATAAAGTGGTATGAAACGGGAGAGTAACTTGATTTGATTGCAGTAAATACTATATATATATTTTTTTTAAATTGCCTGGCGATTTAGATCATGTTGATGATATGCATACTATTATTTTGTACATTTAACTTCCTCGTGTAACTCGATTCATGATTCAGGAAAACATACCGGTTTTTATGGCAAGGGTACTGGGTTCATGAAGAAACGTATGTGGATACATTTAATCGTCTTTAAATTCAAACGGACATTTGTAAATGAGTCTGTCTGTGGTAAATTGGAAGACAATGCAGATCCGGATCGAATTGCACATGCGAAGGTTTGGTGCAACCGTGTGTGTATATATGTACACTGAGAGTACGTGTTTGAATTCTGGCTTTTGTGTAGTCGAGTTCGATTATTGAATACCTGCGTGAATACTGGTATGTCAGAATGGACAACTAACCTTCAATCCAGAAGGATATTAAGAGCATTATGCCGCAAACTGTCGCCAATATAACATCATTCAACAATTGTGGAAATATATGGAGTAAGGAATTTTATATTTGACTGAACGAAATTAAATGAAAATTAAAATGATTAGTCGAGTTTATAATCGATCAAAATACGAAACTGAGCGTCTTGGATAGGAATTGAATCCACGACGAGTTAATCTCGAATTATGAAGTTCGTTTTTTTACCACCAACTACCTTTTCAGGACTGTTATACATTCATTAACATATGAGCCGTTTCACGTGAAAACCAACATTATGGACTCTGCGAAATGTATCGACTCAGATCAGACTGTGCAGCTCGTGTAGGCTAATCCGGGCCGACACATTCCGTCTTAGGGGGATAAAGGTACAGAGTAGTGACTCCTGGAACAAAAATTCAACAGTTTGATAAAAACGTCTGTCCAGGTTAGCCTGCGCGGCATGCTTAGGCTGATCCGGGTCGACACCTTACACAGAGTCCACAGTAATTGTTTTCTATGGGTTAGCTCATATTCGTTTGGTTCAATAACCAAATAAAAAACGAGTGTATTGCCAAATGCTAACAAATACAAGCGAAGATTAAAGAGTGCCACATAAAACGTGTTTACTCATTATAAGTCAGTCTCCTTTATATGTATGTCGTTCTGTTTTCACCATGTGACATTTGACTTTACAACTCTCATACTCACAGTAATGTTGTTATTTTTTTATATTTCAGTATGTAACAGTCACAGCTGGAACAACAAACCTAACCTGATCACAATTGTCGTATCCCTTGCTATGTCGTTGCTTGTTATAGCACATTCATTAACATAGAAAGCCAACAACATCAACAAGAATATAGTCATGCCTATTAAAACAGTTTGTAACCAGATTCCTAACAATGATTTTCACCATTTACTGCTACAGATATAATAATCCACATCAATAAACATCCATCTGCATATCATTGTGTATGACTGGTAGAAATGTGGCCAAGAACTTGACAGGTTCATTAACATATTTGCCAGATGTTACTACCCGTCTCGGAAAAAACAACACCCGTTAGCAAAGTGTCAATCATTGTACATAAATTCTGAGCAGCAACAAATTTCACTGCTTTACATAAAATGTAATTGTTGCATTCGTATAAACACAGTTTTGACGTAGTCGTAGCTGTTGTTCCGATATCCGGATAATCTGTCCCGCTATCTTGTTCATGAAGTGTGTATTTATAGCTGGAAAGATTACCGTGTGGTAATTCTGAAAAGAAATACAACCAGTAATAACGCTTTCCGATATACAAGCAGAAAATCTTTGAAAGCAATGTGGCAAAATGAAAATTGAAAAGGACCGACTTGTGGATGTGGGGTCACATTTCTGAAAAGAAGAACACAAATTCAATAAAGATTTAAAGATGCTGAGCTCGAGAAGGAGATTAACATTTTGAAATATTTAAACTTGTGCGATTATTGTTAATAATGACATCAAAGAAAAATATATATAGTTAAAAACTATTTTGGCAGTAAAGAAATTAAAACAGTCAATTGAAGGTCATGGAAATGTACATACATTAGTAGTTATTGGCAGAAAATGTTGAATAAATGTCAATTGAAAATCATGAAAAGGTACCAAGTTTAACATACAGGGTATGTCTACCCAGTATAAATGCATCATACGCGATACATATTAGGTTGTTTATTGTACTGGAAAGTGCAATTATACTCTTATTTTATCCCAGAATTATTATTCTAATATTTCAAGACAACTTTTCCAGTTTTATAACTTTGATCATACTATAGTCTTGAGTTCAGCACCTTTAATGTCAAGACACCAATTAGTATTTTTTATCGATATTCTCTTTAGGGCTTTATACGAGTATGTCCAACGCAAATTCATTTCACAGACTTTTTCTATATGTTTGTAAAATCATCAACAGTTCAAGTTATTTTGATTTTGAAATGTTCAATCAAAAATTGATAATGTTGTATTGGTAGCAAGATATATTTTGTAGATATGTATAATTTCATGTTTGTGTTTCACGTTACCTATTCTGATAACTCTATGTCCGTTGTCCGTTGTCGACTGTTGTTAACTTTTAGGATATCTTCTCCTAAACCGCTAGACATTCGCATGAAGCAAGGGGAAAAACTGACCAATATTCAAAATTTGTCCCATCTGAATCGGCTTTTAGGATTCCAATATAATTTGGTAGAAAGTTTCCGTTGCTGACCGTCTTCTCAATTTGTTCAAAGCAAACTGACACATTGTAAAATTCAATTATTATGAAAGTGTTTGTCTGATGTCTAGCTAACTGCATATAAATGTTCTTTTAGTGACAGTCAACATATCTTTTTTAAGCCATATTGATTGGTTAACGGTCATAATACAAAGGCAGCATCAGACACGGGGTATAACTTATAGCTTTAAATATACTCTCCTAAATCACTGTACCAATTTCAACCAAAGCTCACATGAATTACTCTGTGTTGGTTCTCTTTCAATAGTGTTCAAAGATATAAATTCGGTGTAGAATGGGAGAAAAATCCCAAACTTTATTATTCTTCACCTCCAAATCCGGTTGTGCGATTACAGAAGAAGAGAAGAAACAATGCTCATTGGGTGACCTTCTACACCAACTGTTCAAGCCATATAGCATGATATATGGCGCCATCAATCCCATTGAACACATATCCATCTTTATAGCATAGTCCCTCCATTCAATGAAAGCTTAACAATCTACTACCATGCCATTCTAAACACAATGACAGTTCAGCTAGTGCATGTGTGTGCAAGGTGACCATTACATTTATTATAAAGGGAACAACTTGCGTAAACACGCACGTGCTTAATTAACAAACCAGTCTATTTAGATATACAGAGAAATTGAAATTTAGTTTCTATCCTCTTTTATAAGTTTAATATTCATATTATATAACCCGAGTAATCATGTTTTTTTATGAGTGTGTGAGTGCAAGCGAGTGATTGCGAGAATGCGTGATTGTGTCATGTGCATGCAATTTATTTGTTAATACTTATGTTAATATGTATTATATAGCTTAAGTCAATCATATCTATCTATCTATCTATCTATCTATGACTCTTGGAACAGTCATGTCCTTGATTTGCCTTCGGACAACAATTACAACAACATAACCATGTCCGTACCATATTATTAAATTGATTACTTAATAGAATATATATTTCTAAATATATTGTTTATTGTTTGATAAAGTTCCTATATCACAAATAAATTAACCCTTACATAGACAAGCGTTAACCAATTTGAGCTTTAACTTAGTAAAAACACATATCTAAGATATTTCGTACAGAGAAACCCCAGATTAACTCGTAACGACACTTGTTATGAAATGTGTCTGACATGTTTGCCAGCAGCATGTGTGTCGGGTTAGACCCAAACAAACGGGCGCCATTTTGTTGACCTAGATAATCTATATAGTATCACATTTTGATGACATATGAGCGGTAGCCATTTTGTTATCATGTGTGTTGCGCAATGTCCCTAAGTTATATAGGACACCACGAGACAAATTTGAGCAATTTCACCCTTTATTGCAAAAACTCATGTTCAATGATAGGTGTCAAATGTCGTCCGTGTGAAGTAATGGGTTGAGAGCTTCGTAAGTTATGCATACTAAATCAATGCATATCAGCCATCCATAAATACTTCAAAAGAATGTTATACTGAAAATAACAATACGTCGAACAGACCTTTACCCTTTACTTCGGGTTACAAACAACTGAAACAATTCCTTCTTCAAACATTTTCTTCTTTAAAACGTGTACATAAAATAATCTCTTCTTTAATACGTGTACATGAAACAATTTCTTCTTTAATACGTGTACATGAAACAATTTCTTCGTTTATACGTGTACATAAACAAATTTCCTTTTTTAATACGTTTACATAAAACAGTTTCTTCTTTAATGCATGTACATAAAACAATTTCTTCTTTAATACGTGTACAAAATCCCATGTATTCTTTAATACGTGTACATAAAACAATTTCTTCTTCAATACATGTACATAAATCCTTTTATTCTTTAATAAGTGTACATACATGAAGAACAATTTCTTTTTTAATATGTGTACATAAACCCAATTCTCATTTATTTTAATGCGTGTACATAGAACAATTTCTTTTTTTAATACGTGTACATAAACCCATTTATCATTTAATACGTGTAAATAAAATAATTTCTTCTTGAATAAGTATACATAAAACAATTTCTTCTTTAATACCTGTATATAAAACAATTTATCCGTTCCAATCATTATCTTATCTAACTGTAAATAGTTACCCACTCATTTGATAAATGAATGAATTACTGGTGGAGGGGATTGTTTCTATGCGTTCTATGTTACTTCGTTGAACATCCCTTAACAGTTGGAACCCTTTTAAGCAACCAGTGACAACTGTACCCAGTTTGGTTCCCCTATCCCTTCTTTTACTTTTGATGCTCAATGTCAAGTTCTTAAAGAAAATACCCACTTTATCTCACTTTTCAACTACATTTTACACACATATGTGTCTGCTAAGTTCGTGATAATAAGCATTTAAATAAATTTAGGATTACTAAATGCATCTTTAGACATCAGGCAATAAAGACACAATTCTAAATTGACTGCTGATACAAAGTCATGGGTGAAAAGAAGGGGCAAAATGAGATCAGCAACTAATGAAGATCACGATACATGTAGTCAGTATAATCAGCTGCTGGAAACATACATGTATTAATGAGCCATCTCCTGAGAAAACCAACATTATGGACTCTGCGTAAAGTGTCGACCCTGATCCGCCAAAGCATGCCGCGTAGATTAACCCGACATACTCGTTTCGCCTCCTGTTTCAGGAATCATTACTCTATACCTCGTTCCTCTTCAGACGAAATTTGGTCGGCCCGGATCAGTCTGCGCGGACAATGCAGGCTGATCTGGCCGATACATTAGGCAGATGCCATGTTGGTTATCTCGCGGGATGGCTAATTTTAAGTTAGAATCATAGCACTGAAAGTCCTGTGCGACGGTATCACTGGTATGAGTGAGAAAAAGCTTGTCACCAGTAACAACATGTTTGCATGATTATGTTAACATGAAGGCGAAAATGCATACAGTTAAAAACCATATTTAAGAAAGAATAAACTTTTTTTCTACAGATCTTCAATGTCACTCACGAATGGTAAACATGATTTACAGAAGCAAAGTGTAATGTGATAACACTATTTGAAAATACGGGACATATTCCTATGATTTATTGACAAGTATATATAATTAATTAGCAATATGCTCTACAGTACTATTCATGGAACATGTTCAAATGCGCTTAAAGTGCAGACAGCACGAGCGCCATATGAACAATCCTGTACTGATCATTTATTAATTGCAATACATTAACAGTGAGGAGTTCGGAGACCGCCTTCAGTAGTATTGATGATGTTATCGGTTACTCATCACCATCATCTGTGAAGTCAGACGCTAATTTCACGATATAAGCCGTGCCGCGAGAATACCAACATTGTGGACTCATAAAGTATCGATCCAGATCAACATAAGCATACCGCGCAGGCTAGCCCGGACAGACACTGTTCGCCTCATATGGATTTTCTGTTTCGGTTATCATTACTATATACTTCTGACCCCCTGAATCGGAATGTGTCGGCCCGGATCAGGTTGCGTGGATAGATTACGCAGAGGCCATAGTGTTTGGTTTTCTCACGAGACGGCTCATTTGTTAGTTTAAGTCTGCTTAACTATTTGCCACATAGATCAAATTTACTGTAGATCACTTTGAAAATGTCTTGGCAAACATATTGATAATCTGTATTAATGAAAATATAGGTATTGACTAGTGATCAAATCCTTGTGAAAAAAGTAAAAATACTCATTATCATTCGTGTATTGAAGATAAGCCAAAATCGGCCTTAAATTGGGAAAGGGTAAAATGTACCTTAAGAAAACATTTTATATCTAAAAAATCAAAGGAATCAATTTAATAACATTATGTCAAAAGCAGAAGTTTCTAATTGTAAGCGATTGTTTGATTTCTAACAATATTTTGAAAGTAAGTCTATTATAGTATTAGGCTATCACATTTGAAAATATTTTGGAAAAGGTAGGAATTGTTTATTACTTGAATATTTTTTGTCTCATCGTTTAAAACACCTTTCAATAATTATACGTTCATGTATCGCTTTCAAACATACCAGACATCTGAAGCAGGCGACTTTAAACACATCTTTATAATAGGAAAACTCCTTATAAGGAATATTCTCCTTTAAACACTATGTTTACAATGTTTGGTAAATGTTTTACAAAATCGTCATCTGCAGTTGCATTGTATGTGGGAAAAGAATTTCCTCCTGCTCCTGTGCGTTTCTTTAACCCTTTCCCTTACATAGACGCTTTCTGACTCCTCTGCAGCAGACGGCTTTTTGAAAACATACAGACAAACGAAGAAATTGCTTAAATCGACCAATTTCTCATTTTGCCACAATGTCTTCCACTTTTAGTCATAGATTATCTTTTCAATTATAGAGGTTTACAATAGGTTGACAAAATATGTATGTGGTTAAGGGTAAATAAAAATACATGTTTCCATATCTTGTTGAATCACCTCTAGTTTATTACTTATGAATATAATAAAACGCATCAAGACCAAATATATGTAAACCCAAAATCTTTCTGGATTTATATCTAAATGAATTTCATTTCGGTAAGTGCACTCAAAGTCTTGTGATTGAGTGCTTCACGATGAGAAATATTGTTTCGGAATCTTTGCCATTATAATTATTGAGCCGTCCCGCGAGAAAACCAACATTGTGGAATCAGTATCGAGTCAGATCAGCCTAAGTATACCGCAAAGGCACCGGCTTACCCGGAATTAAATCTTTCACCTCGTTTGGATTGTCTGTTTCAGGAATCATTAATCCATACCTTTATCCCTTTGAAACGGACTGGGAGGACCGGAACAGTCTACGCACACAGAGGCCATGATATTGGTTTCTCGCGAGTCGGCTCTTATGGCGTATAATGAGTCTGAATAAAACTTTGTATTTTGGGAAGTCGAATTGAATATTAAATATTTTGATATACCTTTTAAATCTTCCAAACTAGGGATGCGACTCTAACCGGGCTGCGATTGGCCTCTGGCGCTGCACTCCTGAACATCCCCCACTGTGAACGAAAAATTGAGTCAGCAATAATGTTTTCTTTGGAAGGGATAAAGACTGCTCTTACCCTTATATTGGTTTTCAGTATTGCAAGAACAATATGTCTGACAACATTCATAACTCCATCAGATTTAGTCTGTTTATCTGGCACGGCGCCGTAATTTATCGGATTCGCCTTCGGCTCACCCGATATATTACTCCGCCTTGTCAGATAAACTTTCTCAATCCACGGCATCAACCTATTATTCTCTATTTATTGCCATAAACTACAAAGTTTCTAGTTAGACAACACTTCATAGTAATATATAAAACACACATAAAAAACCACGTTTTACAGTAAGCATGAAAAATTGTCAAAAAAGAAGAAAGAAGAAAAGACTTTAAAGTTATATTCCCCTTCAAAATCATAATTTTATATGTCAACAAAACGTATATCTTTGGAATATATACATAAAAAGACTAAGAATAAGTCGTAGTTCCAGCCAGTATATACTTTAATTATATCAATATTGTTTTATCACTTTAAAATCAATATTTCTTATTTGACTGGGGCAGTCAAATAAGATTTTATTTTAGCCGAGGACTGTTC
>JAUELF010276106.1:0-10632 GCA_031471495.1 Clinocardium nuttallii | reverse complement strand
ATCTCCTACGTAGGAGTTATAAAGTCCTAATTAGGCTTTTTTATCTCCTACGTAGGAGTTATAAAGTCCTAATTAGGTTTTTTATCTCCTACGTAGGAGTTATACAGTCCTAATTAGACTTTTTTTATCACCTACGTAGGAGTTATAAATTCCTAATTAGGCTTTTTTATCTCCTACGTAGGAGTTATAAAGTCCTACGTAGGAGTCATAAACTCCTAATTAGGCTTTTTATCTCTAGGAGTTACACATTCCTAATTAGGCTTTTTTATCTCCTACGTAGGAGTTATTCTTTTTTATAGAACATTATGAATTGGCACCAGGACGCTTCCGTAGAAAACCCCCATTAGAAAAAGTCCGAAATCTCCTCAAACCATTCCCTCCTGCAATAGACGGCTTTTAGAAAACATGGGGTTGTTAGCAACGAGGCATACAGCGACACAGTCGCCATATTAACAGAAAACCGTCGACGTTTGTTTTACCGATCATTCTATTGGACGAAGAACGTTTCCGAATTGGGATGTGTATTTATGCAACCGCTATGTGTCAGAGCGGAAATTTCAAATTTAAAGAAGCCGTCAGCCAAGGGTAATTATGGTAATGTAATGGACAAATTACCCTTGGCTTGCGAAAATGGGCTTTATAGTGATATAACTTGTAGACTGTGACATACCCGTTATGGTTAGTCAAAATTTTCTTTTTAAATATTCGTGCTGATAGCTTATAGGGAGAAGGTTGACAGGTCATTGCTCGGATTTATGTGTTTACAGTACACTAGCACCCTTTCACATCCACACTGATTATATGAGGTGTTAATGAAATTTGCGATAAGCGTAAATCAGAAGCAGTCAGCACAAACCTGGAGTATAATCCCGGTTTATTTATTGTTATATAAAAAATCTTCAAATTCGAAAATATATTTAGATATTATAATGTCTGCTATTTTTCAAGTATTGAAAGTGACAGTGACCTTGAACCCAGTAACCCCAAAACAGAATACCAATAATGAACTTAATTAAATACTTACTACTAACAAAAGATGGTTACATTAAGTCAACTGTAAGTAAAGATATTGAATATATTTTTTTTCCTATTTTTGACCAGGACTCCCGAAACACAATCCGATTAAAAAGAAAATTTTGTAAACAATGTAACAAAAAATGAACAAACTATGTCCAATTTTCAAAGTACATCAAAATTGATGGTTCTTACCAAAAAAAACAGCATCATTATCATTCAATGTGATAAAGGTTATTTGATGAACAAGTTTACCAAGTTTCAAAGTAATAGGTTTTATATATTCCATGTAAGTGACCGACACTCAAAACTTAACCAACTATGTCCAATTCTCTAAATTGACCAAGTACATCAAAATTGATATTTTTTACCCAAAAATCCCGGCCCGCTCAGCATCTTTATCATTCCATAGGATTAATAGTTTTCATGTAAGTGACCTAAAAGCAAAACTAAACCAACACCACCAATTCTCAAAATCAACCAATTTACATCAAAATTGATGTTTTTTACCTAAAAAAGAGGCCATACTCAGCATCTTTAGCATACAATGTGAAAAGGGGTATTATATGAACAACTTCTCCAAGTTTCAAAGTATTAGGTTTGATAGTTTCCATGTAAGTGACCTAAACGCAAAACTTAAACAACTAGGTCCAATTCCCAACATCAACCAAAATACATCAACATTTATGTTTTTTACCCATAAAAAAAAGAACACACTCAGCATCGTTGGTATACAATGTGAAGAAGGGTATTATATGAATAACTTCTCCAAGTTTCAGAGTATAAGGTTTGATAGTTTCCATTTAAGTCGCCTAAACGCAAAACCTAACCAACGGCGACGACGATCAAGTGACGATAATAGCTCGTTTGTTTGTGTGTTTTTTAAATCAGACGAGCTAAAAAATGAATACTCATGAATTAGGGATTAAAGCATGGCAACAAACGTCCAGATACAAAATTTCACAACACTTTACCTATAAGATGTATAGTGAAATATTTCCTCACTAACTTCACGACTATCAATCACACTGGTTATGTAAACTTTGTTCTCAGGGCAATAGTATGCAAACTTTGTTCTTGTTCTTTGGATAATGGTATGCTAACATTGTTCTTGTTCTTTGGACAAGTAATGGTATGTTAACTTTGTTCTTATAGCAGTGATATCTTAACTGTGTTATTTGGTAAATGATATATAAAAACGTTGTTTTATGGGCAGTGATATGTTGACTTTGTTCTCTGGTAAATGATACATTAACGTTGTTGTTGTTTGAGTAGTGGTATGTTATCTATGTTATATGGCATTCATGTATTAACATTGCTCTTTGGACAGTGGCATATTAACAGTGTTCTTATGGCAGCGATATGTTAACTTTGCTCTTTGTGCAATGCCATGTTAACAGTGTTCTTATGGCAGTTATACGTAAACACTGTTATTAAGGCAGCGATACGTAAACACTGTAATTAAGGCAGTTATATGCTTACTTTGCTCATCGTGTTAACAGTGTTTTTATGGCAGTGATAAGTTAATTCTTTTCTTTTGACAATGTCGTGTCGACGATTTGTTCTTATGGCAGTTGTTCTGCCTGTTCTTGCAGACAGCTAAACCATAAATCAGAGTTATAACGTATTTGGAAAACATCTGATCATTGTCTGCACATTTTTATTGTGTGAGTAAATGGAGATAAACCATGAGTAACTGGGATTAAGTAAATCATCGATTATTTCCCTTCAAATCGATAGTACACTTTAGACATCTGCTAAAAATACATCAGACGTTACCGCCAATCCTATATAATCAAAACAGATATAACGAGAACATAGCACAGTGTTCAAAGTTCCTAATATTTCAAACAACTAATTCTATGAATGAGTTCAGCGAACAGAATACTGCGGAAATATTTGGGACAGTTTTCTTCAAAGTGTTCAATGGCCTAAAACACACATTATACCAATAACCACGAGCAGTTACTGCACATATGTGTAGGAGATAAAGGTTAAAGCTTTCTATATTGTCACACTTGCATTGCGATTACGTAGTTTCCTTGCCATAAACAATAAAAGACTAAGCGATGAGCCCTAGACGCCTTTGTTTCATTTTAAACCGGAAACAATAGAAAACGTTTGATCCGTTATTATGTCTAAAATCACGAAATCGGGTCCCGGAAGGGTCGACCCAAGGATGTTTAGAAACTTGTTCCAGAACACTCCCTGTCTGAAATGACTATTTCACCCTAAACCATTTACACAAGTGAGAGTTTGCGTTAAAGTTAAATAACTATTCGTAAACGCGATATTTGTCGCAAAAAATTAAAGAAACTTAAATTTTCAATAACTAATACTATCATTCAAAAGTACATGTTTTCAATACTAGCTTGAAGGATTTTACTGCATCATAAATCTTTAATGTAAGTAACGTTGTGGGTGTCAGCGGAAAAAGAACCTCAGGTTCAGTAGACACAGGAACAAGTGAACGAAAGTCACATAATATATGATATTTCTGCCATAAATGTTTGTAATAGTTCATGTGTAAGCTTTTGTTACATCTGCAAGCATTACATCTAAATTCTTCCTAATGACAGCTATCATTCGCCCCCACACAGACTGCGTGTGCCCGTGTGAGATGAGCGAGGTGGATTGAATATCCAGTTGATCCCGGAGAGCAAATGATATTATTCCTTTACATGCCTATCTTCTACACTAATCACATTGGCCCTTAAATCGGTAGTTGAACCCATAATATTGGTTCCACAGTCTGATCTTACTATTCTAACTTCCCCTCGTAAGACACAGAATCTCCCGAATACATTAATGAAACAAGATGAAATCATTTCTTCTAAACATTCGGTGTGAACAGCCCGTACCAGCAAGCATGTGAACATCAAAGCCCAACGTTTATAATTGGCTTGACCGCCTCTCGTCTTACGGGTACAGATCTGCCATGGTCCGAAGACATCAATCCCAATGTTAGTGAAGCGAGGTGTAGGGTCTAGTCTATTAAATGGAATATTTGACATGTTTTGGTTAACTGGATTGCGACATTGAAAGCAACCATGTATGCATGCTGAAACTTGACGTTTGCAACCTAGGAGCCAGAAACCTGCATTTCGAATCGCTCCTTCTGTAAACTGGCGACCTTGATGATATATCTCCTCGTGGAAGTGTGTCAGAATAAGTTTACTCAGAAGATGACGTGGAACAATGATTGGGTTCGAAATGTTCGTTTCTAGCTGAGCGTTGTTCAAGCGACCTCCGATTCACAAGATGCCTTCGTCATTAATGTAACAGGAAATATTACGTATACAACTGTCATCTGGGAGCTGGTTATTCTTCAAGGCAGCAATTTCTTTTGGAAAACTTTCATACTGTAATACTTAAATCACAATGTCTTGAGAATATTTCATGATATTTTATGGTCCTACTTGGTTAAATACTAAGATCGAGACTGTATGGACGTTTTTATATACATAAAACTCCTGATTATTGATTTCCAGGACAAGAATCTCTCAAATATATGGCTCCCTAGATAGTAACTCTAAGATTATGTAGACATTACTGCACGGACTTCATAATCTTCATCATGGTTACCGTTGTATTACGTGTTTAGGGCCATTAAGCTATTTGCTTATTGGCAAACTTTCGACAGTTACTCCTCTTGTCGCGTCATCAGCTGGATTTAACAATGAAAGAACATAGTTCCACTGGTTAGGATAAGTTGATGCCCAAATGCGATCTATTCGGTTTCACACATAGATAAAGAACTGATTGCGTCAGTCTATTGATTTTAAATATATCCAAGAACCACTTTACTGTCAGTAAAGAACTTCACCTATCTGATATATATATCAAGCTTAATTCGACATGTATCATACACTTCAACGGCAAGAACTGAACAGCGCACAGTTCCAATCGGGGAATGGTATGGCCATGCTTCGGGGCGACCTTTGCTTTTCCAAGAACGAAACCAAAGTGTTGATACATGAGCCTATCTGTAGTTACAAAATACGCTACGGCAGCCACTGCTTTCTCTGACGCGTCTGAATACACCTACAAATCTCTATATTGTATATCAGATGTTTTCATGTCTGAAAACATTCTGGACACGTGGATTTCACTAAGTCTATGATGAGAGCCTTTCCATGTATGCCATATTTCTTGTAACTCATGTGACAATGGCTCATACCAATCAAGTTGGCTACACATGCTCTCGCGTAAAATTGTTGTTATCTTGAATACAATTGAAAGTGAAGGTATCCCGCTAAACATTCCAACATACACCAAGGGTTCGTTGAAGTGGAAAGTCGTCTTTAAAATCTACGTCTTTCAGATCTTTCGCTGTTCGTTTCAAAATGTTGATCGCCTCACTACTGTTATCGTGAAAGATAGCACGGCATCTACATAAACGGTCTGTTCCGTAAACTTTTCAATAACAGAGGCAACTTTTTCTTCACACATGTTGGCTTTTTTCTCGAGGCCATTGTTTGCAATAGCAGGATATGGGCTATTGCTACGTGTACTTTTTCTCTTGTAGTCTATCAGTGGTTTGCTAAAGTCATTATCTTCCGCCATACTCATCGTAAGTAATCTTAGTGATTTGAAAATCATCTGTTGAATGTCGGACCGCAACATTACCCATTCTCGACCTCATTAATACGCCTAGGAGATTAATGTTGAGATTTGGTGAGATTCATAGGTTTTCATAGAATCGATATTGTGTGGAACATAAGCAGCACTCTCCTATGATTACCCAGCCTAAACGGAGTCTTTGAGCAAAGGATTGATGTCCGTTTCCAAGTTTCTGGTCTAAAATGTGATGAGCTGACATCTTGTCTCTGTCTATTAGAAGCAGAATATCGGCATTGTTTTCCAGTGGGGATTGGCAAGACTCAATCCAGGTGAGATACCGATAGTTTCTTGCTACTTGGGGTGTAGGGATTAAAGTCCGGCTATCTGGAATCATATGAGACTCGGTAAGGAAAGGGAGTTCCATGCACTCGCGTTCGTTAATTGATATAACTTCCAAACCAGCAGCACGTCTGCCTTTTAGAGTTACGCTACCATCAAAACTTCTCAATGGATAAGGACTTGCTGCTGTTCTGATACCGAAATAGTTAAATAGTTCTGGTTTGCGTAAGGAATAATTGCTTTATTAATCAAATATTGCATAAATCTTAAGAGTCGGAACGTTACAGTTGCGATTTCTTATGTGCACGAAGACAAGTTTGGCACATGATTTTTCAGGCGCTTATTACACTGTTTCAGAGAGTTCCGTACACTTAGAATCAATACCAATGTGATTCTCCCCGCCATTATTCCTGAATCTCTGATGTTTTATATTGTTGTTGTATATATGCATAGCTGTGGCATGATTCTGGTTGTTGCGTGCATTACATTCGATGGAAAGGTTGCAGTCTTTTCTTAAGTGTGTCCCATTGCAACTTTTAAAACACACATCATGCTGTTTTAACAATTGCCTACGTTCATCTAGTGGTCCTGAGTAGTGGTTTTTGCAACTGAAATCTGACGTTTTAAATGCGAAATGGTTTGTTATCAGACTGATAGCCAAAATTAAATATCGGATCATTGCACGCAACAGCTGAGTCAAGAATTAAGTCGCAAAAGAAAGCAAATGGGGAAAACAAAGCCTTAAGAAGACGTGTGGAACCTATTATTCTTTCGCGCCATTTGTTCTGAAGAGGAATGGGTAATTTACATATGGTCGGGTTTATTCCTGGCGCTGTATCGAGGTAACTTAACAGTTGGAAGAACTGTGTTTGTTCTTTTATTGCTCGAATTTCTGATAACATATCTGAAAGATCAAATTGTTTGAGTTTATCTTAGAAGGTGATGCGTTGCACGTTATTCAGTTTCAGCCGCAGTGCATGTTCCACCTTCTCCGGAACGCCGTATTGCGAGTCCAGTCGCGCCTTTCTGCAGTCTTAATACTGTATATCTGTCTTGCTACTGGTCCCGCCCACCGTTGTGGTAGAAAGATTAATCTTAATGCAGATGTTTGCATTGCCGGTTTTGTTGACACAGTTCCATTAGAGATTCTCCTTTTTTCTGTATTTCAGGTTGTACATTTAGCCATCTAGAACCAAAGTCTGACTTACTCAGCCATTCTCTATGCAACGTTTATTAACTGGCGCGTTTGCCATTGCAGGTGGGTTATGGATACAGAGGAACAAAAACTTACAGTAAGTGACCTGTTCATAATTCAAACTTAATGTATGTCTGTCATTTATTATATGTATCTTTTATCTGAATTGACATAAACATCAACGTTTGGGAAAGTGGGAACAAACTGTGGATTTACACCTATTTTCAATTCAGATAATGGCGTTATGATAACTATTGTATTTAAACCAAATCACATTTGTAAAAAAACAAGCAATACATGAAATTTATATCCCCCGCTTGCAGGAAATATTGTAGGAAAATCTTGAGGTAAGGTTTAAACATATCAGAATGGTGCTGTTGAGACATAAATGCATACTTGGCCGAACCCTTAAGGCATTTAACCTAGTTACCAAGTTTGAAAAATACCGGTTGACATTTGTGGCAGTTATTGCACGGATACAGCAAGAAACGACACTTTTTGTTAATTAAGGGGCCATTACTCCATCAAATAAAGTCCGCCGAAAGTGACGATCGAACTTGGCCTAGCCCTTAAGGCATTTAACCTTGTTACGACGTTTGAAAAACACCGGTTCACATTTGTGGCAGTTATTGCACGGATACAGCAAGAAACGACACTTTTTGTTAATTAAGGGGCCATTACTCCACCTTAGAATGTCCGTTGAAAGTCTCGATTGAACTTGGCCTAGCCCTTAAGGCATTTTACCTTGTTACCAAGTTTGAAAAAAACATTTCACATTTGTGGCAGTTATTGCACAGAAACAGCAATAAACGACACTTTTTGTTAATTAAGGGGCCATAACTCCACTGAATAAAGTCCGCCGAAAGTGACGATCGAACTTGGCCTAGCCCTTAAGGCATTCAACCTTGTTACTAAGTTTGAAAAAACCGGTTCACATTTGGGGCAGTAATTGCACGGAGACAGCAACAGACGACAATTTTAGTTAATTAAGGGGCCATAACTCCACCGAATAAAGTCCGCCGAAAGTGACGATCGAACTTGGCATTCAAACTTGTTACTAAGTTTGAAAAAAAAACACAGAACATAACAAATGTTTGCCAGCATGTTATGGTGTGTTTACAAAGAACAAGACAGTTAACAGTTCACTGAATGCTCTTTCAGGTGAAAATAGCATGGGACAAGCGTAGATAAACAATGATAGATTAACAGGGACTGTTTAAAGGTTGTGCACAGCGAAATGTTATATATCAACGAAAAGAGCACTGATGCACGTGTTCCAAAAACCACGCTAATCAATAACTTAAACTACTGAAAAAGTTACAAAAGTGTAAATGTTTTCGAGTACAAACAGAGATAGCATGAATCATAAATCTTCGCGAAATTATTGATTAAAAGGGGCATTGTTGCATATGCGAGCGGTGAAGACTTACTAGAGTCTGAGTTTAGGGGAATTCTCGCGTGAATTTCCGCTTACAACTTGCATGAAGTAAAAAACACATTAAACTTTTGATTAAAAACTAGAAGTGACACCCACGATGTTGATGTATCTGCTCATGTATGTCACGTCCAAACGAAGAAGCACGTAGACCCATGATCGAAAAACATGTTCCTAATATAGCGTATTTGATGTTTATTCGGCATCAGCTGTATAACATGAATTTTGATATGGTTTAATTAAATTGTTGTAAATACAGTGCGCTCTTTAGAATGTACAGCAAGAAACCGTAATAAACTAATTCGATTGGTGGTCATTTATTTCTGGTGAAATGTATTACTGCGGTATTCAAAATCGAGGGAACATACATTAAATGAACGATCAGCTGGTTTAAAAGGTTTCGCATCATCCTATTACATTGTTGTATCGTTCTTATATATGTTCATATTTATGATAATTCCTTCAATGTCAAATAAAGCGAAAAGAAAACACCATTGGTCTAGTTTAGCACATTCCTGGAAGTCTACAACCGATGCATATGTAAACAATATATTGCATCACTGTGCATGCATGCCATGGAAAGTAACATTTAAATAACATATGTTCAGAGTAGAGCACATATTACATATACAAGTATGTACATGTAGGTTCTTATCATTTTCTATGTATTTTGCAAACGGAAATATAACTGTAAATGTTGAAGAAAAGGTCAGGACAGAAACTGTTATAGTTGCCTGAAATAATATGAATACAATATGCATAAGTCATTTGATTGGTGGATCAACACATTTTCCACATATAAAAAATCAGCAGCGGATACATTTTGTAATTATCTAGGCAAAATATGAAATGTCGTCAAACATGGCTATATACTAATTGACTATTATTGACAACATTGTGGCAAAATGAGAAATTGCTCATGTGAGCAATTTCTTGTTTTGACAAAATGTTTACACAAATTTGCCTTGTTTTTCTACTGTTTTTTATTATTCGTTTTCTTCTATCCAAAATGGCAATGTGAAATTGTGCAACATGCAATAATTATAACTCTGAGCCACTTTTTTGCAAAGTTACCTCCCTTTGTTCAATAAAATGGCAGTTACAATCTCTAGTTATTCTTTTTCTTCTATCCAAAATTTTGTCCGACCAATATCTCATGAACTTATGGGCAGACAATATTGAAACTTGGAACATATATAGATGGTCATGTGACATTGTGCAAGATATATAACTCTGGGCTACTTTGTTCAAAAGTTATCTCCCCTTTTTCAATATTTTAATCAATTTTTGTCCGAGCGATATCTTGCAAACGAAAGGTCAGATAATATTGAAGCTTGGAACATAGATAGGTGTCAATGTGTCGGTATGCACCTTGCAAGAATTATAACTCTGGGCCACTTTGTTAAAAGTTATCTCCCTTGTTCAATTTTCTCCTATCCAAATCCTTGTTCGAGCGATATCTTGTGAACAAATGGTCAGATAATATTGAAAGTTGGAACATAGATAAATGGCAATGTGAAATTGTGCAACATGCAATAATTATAACTCTGAGCCACTTTGATGCAAAGTTATCTCCAATTGTTCAATAAAATGGCAAGGGAATCGTTCGTAACTGTTGCTACAGTTACATTCTCTAGTTTGTTATTGTTTTTTTTAAATCGTCCACTGAAACAAATATGACGCTTGGCTCGATATAGTATTTATTATTCGGACATGCGCGAATACACTTGAGAACGTAGTATTACTTGATAAGGAACACAGGTACAAGGTTTCAAGTCCCTATCGCTGATCGTTATTGAGTAATACAAGTCCGAAAAATCGACCAATCAGAAGCGAGTATTCGGAAATGCGCGAATACACTTGAGAAAGTAGTATCACTTGATGAGAAACACATGTACAAGGTTTCAAGTCTCTACTACTGGTCGTTATTGAGTAATACAAGTCCGAAAAAAAGAAAATATTGAAAAAGGGGAGATAACTTTTGAACAAAGTAGCCCAGAGTTATAATGTTTGCATCTGGTACAACTTCACAGTGCCATCTATATATGTACTAAGTCTCAACATTGTCTGACCATTAGTTCATGAG
>JAUELF010276095.1:0-10633 GCA_031471495.1 Clinocardium nuttallii | reverse complement strand
TGCATATTAATTTTATTCATTCCGTTAAAGAGATGTAATTACGAAATGAATAGCATAATTGTGTGTTCCAACTAACATGAAAACATCATAGGAAATAACCCCACATATTACATCCACAAATACACTTCATAAGTACGTCCGGCTGGGAGTAGCAGGAGTTCCGGCTGGATTTTCCCGAAACATAATGCGGGGAGGGTCGTTTTATTTCGTTATACATATTTTCGGCATCAACAAAATTCTGACAATCACTTTGTTTAGACTTGTACACATGTGTTGGCTGTTGCGCCGATCACAGGCCCGTTTGTGGTCATGCTGACGTTGATGATGTTCATTGTGATGTTGATGATGTTGATTGTGACGTTGATGATGTTCATGTGATGTTGATGATGTTCATTGTGATGTTGATTTCTCCTTGGCCATAATGTTTTAACTTTTATGGAGATTTTTCAGGTTTTCAAAGTCGTCTGCTGCAGATTTGTTGTATGTCGGAAAGGGTTATGCTTATGCAGTTTGGAGACTTTTTTCCGTAAAAGGATGAATTAGCATAAAACTAGTGGAACTACACTTCTAGTGTCCTGTCAAAAGTTGTAATTAGAACTAAATTACAGTGAAGTCTTTGGTGAGACTGTGATGCAGATGCACAGATTCGCCTGGGTTCTGTATGCATTGTTTTCAGATGCACACACTCGCCTGTGTTCTGTATGCATTGTTTTCAGATGCACACACTCGCCTGTGTTCTGTATGCACTGTTTTCAGATGCACATACTCGCCTGTGTTCTGTTTGCAAATGCACAGACTCGCCTGGGTTCTGTATGCAGTTTTCGGATGCACAGACTCGCATGTGTTATGTATGCACTGTTTTCGGATGCACAAACTGGCATGGGTTCTGTATGCAATGTTTTCGGATGCACAAATTCGCCTGTGTTCTGTATGCACTGTTTTCATATGCACAGACTCGCCTGTGTTGTTTTCAGATGCACAGACTCGCCTGGGTTCTGTTTGCACTGTTTTCAGATGCACAGACTTGCATGGGTTCTGTTTGCACTGTTTTCAGATGCACAGACCCGCCTGGGTTCTGTTTTCAGATGCACAGACTCGCCTGGGTTCTGTATGTATTGTTTTCAAATGCAGACTCGCCTGGGTTCTGTATGCAGTGTTTTCAGATGCACAGACTCGCATGTGTTCTGTATGCAGTGTTTTCAAATGTCTGTTGTCAGATGCACAGACTCGCCTGTGTTCTGTATGCACTGTTTTCACATGCACAGACTCAACTGTGTTCTGTATGCACTGTTTTCACATGCACAGACTCAACTGTGTTCTGTATGCACTGTTTTCACATGCACATACTCACCTGTGTTCTGTATGCACTGTTTTCAGATGCACAGACTCGCCCGAGTTCTCACTGTATGCAGATGCATAAGCACTCAAAATCACTTGATGATGCTTAATAGTTGTAAGGATAGGTGTTAACCATTATCCTTTAGAGTTCCTGCAGTGGTTATCATTATCATTAGTTTACACAATATATTATAGAGAAGTATTTGCTAAATATCAATATTTTTAAAAAACAACTTGAGAAGAGAACAATGTAGATCAAGGTTAAAGTCATGCATAACTGCACACATGAATGTTGTTTAACCACGATGCAGTTTGACACAACTGCAGCAGACATAACGCTCAATGTCTTTGTTTGCCACAATGTTTTCAACTCTGCTCAATATTTGTTGTTCCTAGATATTTGTCTGCTGCAGATTTATTGTATGTGGTACAAGGTTAACCCTTTCCCTCATATAGACGCCTTCTGATGCCCCTTCAGCACACAGATTTTGAAAACAAAGCGACAAAAGAAGAAATTGCTCAAAATGAGCAATTTCTCCATTTGCCACAATGTTTTCCACTTTTAGTCATAGGTTATCCATTCAATTATGAAGATTTTTTATTTTTTTTAAAAAATATGTTCAGTCGTCTGTTTCAGAATTGTCGTATGAGGGAAAGGGTTAATGACTGTGTATATCAGGATATAGGGTAGTTTCATTCCAAGTTATTGATTGACAATTGATTGATATATTTTTCTGGTGACTAAACGTGATCTACCGTATGTTGGTAACCCATAACGCAATCATTCAGGATACCTCTAAGGCAATGTAATGTTCTGTAAATCATAGAATATTTCATTGGTTTGAAAGGAAACCGCTGTGGTCGAGTGGTTAGCTTCGGAGATTTTGAAACCGGGTGTCCCTGGTTCGATCCCCGGTGGTGGAACTACGGTCATGGTGGAGTTCCCTTGGGCAAGGCACATTTTCTAGCCTAGTACTGGTTTGTTTACCCAGGGATCATGGATAAGTGAACTGTTGCCACGATATAACTGAAATAATGTTGAAAGCGGCGTAAAACCCTAATAAATCAAATTGACTTGATATTTAATGTATAGATCTAATATAACATTCCTACAAACAGTGTAAATCATAAAATAATATCTAATATTACATTCATACAAACACAGTGTGAATAATATATAGATGAATAATGTATGGATTTAATATCACATTCATTTAAAACAGTGTAAATCATAGAATAATATTTGATTGACTTGATGAATAATGTATTGATTTAATATTTAATTCATACAACCACAAGTGTTTTAACCCTCACCATGTTTAAAGAGGATTTCTGAAATCCTATGTAGAAGCAAACTGTATAAATATTGTGGTAAAAGAAACAAACAATTTCTCCTTTCCCCAATAAATATAATATGAAACAATGTGATAACAAATCTGACTAATAAAAGTTTAGTTTTGATTCTGACAGAGGTGTGCAACAGAGCGTAGCCACTGGGAACAAATTCAATACTTAAATGCAAAACTTAAACAATTTGCTGATACCCTCTAACCAACACTAACAAACGAGTGCCAACATAAACTTAAACAAGCTAACAAGAGGGCCATGTTGTGGACCCTGCAACGCCCACCCGAGTACGGGTACCACGGCTCTGTATGAAAAAGGTGTTCATGAAGAAAAACTTACAGAAGTCATTTGATAAACAAGTCAAACATGCTGGAGTGTCTACGATTTGTTTCTTAAATTTGGCATAGCATTTGACTGGATATGACCAAAATGAAACCATAGCAAAGAATCATCAATAAAAATATTAGGAAGAAGTTTCTAAAGTGTCCACGATATAATTTTTTCTTAAATTTGGCCTAGTAACTTAGTGTCTGAATTTACATGACAATTATCACCCATATTCAAACTTGGACTAGATCATTAAGCCTTTCCCTCGAGGATATAAGACGCCTTCTGACACCTCTGCAGCAGACAGCTTTTTGAAAACATGGTGACAAAAGAAGAATTTGCTCAAAACGTGCAATTCCTCCTTTGGTCACCATGTTTTTAAGTCTACACAATTATTTTACTTTCATTTAAAGGGAGTTTCCATTTTATTTTGGGTATGTTTTCAAAGTGGTCTGCTGCAGATTTTGTGTATGTGGGAAAGGGTTAAAACAAACATTCTGACAAATATAAACATGCTCAGGTAAAAAATGTGGTATCTAGTGTGTTAAAAAAGATTTTCCCTTTTGGTCTAGTGACTTACTTTTTGACCGGACATGACCTATATTCGCTCTTGGCCTAGATAGCATCAATTCAACAGATCTAAACGATTCAACATGCTCAAGTCAAAGATGCGATCTCTTATGTTTTAACAAGTTTTTGTTTTCAGTTCGGACTAGTGATCTAGATTTTGACACAACATGACCCATATATTCAAAATTGGCCTAAATTTTTATCAAGATGTAAGATGTTGACGACAAACAAACAACAAACAATGAACAAAAAGCAATCACAATAGCTAACAATGAGCACTTTATGTTCATGTGAGCTTAAATAAGAAGGCAAGGTTATATTTCTTGCATTTCCATTCTCCTGATAAGAATGTATAAGTGTTGCAACCTTGAAGTGATTCTGCCAACAAAACAAACAAATTTATGACAAATAAATGCAAAGTGTGGCAGACAGCAAGATGGACATATGACAGAAATGTGATCCCTAGGTGTCAGGTACCTCGCCAGAAAAGTTCTTTAACCCTTTCCCTCATACAACAATTCTGCAGCAGACAACTTTGAGCATATTTTGTCAAAAAATAGAAATCTTTGTAATTGATAGATAACCTTATGACTAAAAGTGGAAAACATTGTGGCAAAAGGAGAAATTGCATGTTTTGTTTTGTTGCATAGAGGCGTCAGAAAGAATCTTTATTCATGAGGGAAAGGGTTAAAAATTAATAAATAAACAACATACGATGGTTGATCACAAACGCTTATCCCTCACCTTTTAGTCAGGTGAGCTAAGATTTGTTTCAAACAAGAAGGCAAAGTTTTATGGCACCAAAAAATGGTTTTAACTTTTTACCAAATACAGATCCTTTCTGACGTCTCTACAGCAGATAACTTTTTGAGAAACAAAAAAGAACAATTTCTCCTTTTGACACAATGTTTTCAATTTTATTCAATTATTATACTTTTATCTATAGAGATTTGCCTAGATGTCAGTCCTAACCCTAACCCTAACCCTAACCCTAACCCAGAGGCCTAGTCGTCCACTGCAGATTTGTTGCATGTTGGAAAGGGTTAATGTCCAATGAGCCAGCTCATTGTAAAACCTATCTTTGGATATTTGTGACCATCTAGAGCAGTCTGCACACCATGTTCACTTGGTTCTTTAACTTAAAGACAACTTCTCTTAACCCATAACTTCACACAGGCGACATTTGATGCCTGTTGTTGCAGATGACTTTTGAAAACATTGCAATAAAAGGAGAAATGGCTCCAAAACAAGCAATTTCACCTTTTATTGCAATATTTTCAACTCTTTATCAATATAATTCTTTCCGTTTTCTAGATTATTGAAATAAGTCGTGTGATGATTGTAACGCAGACAACCTATGAAAATCCATGACATGAAGTTATGAGTTAATCATGTTACAGAAAGGGTTAGTTACATAATATACATAATGTTCATATATTGTATGTACAAGATGGACACTTTGTCTTTCCCGAATAAAATATTGAATCTTGAATAAGACTCTAAAACACAACATTTATTCCTTGAATATTTCCCTGTCTGATTGTTTTCGTTGATGTGACAGTTTATCACTCACCTGACTTATATATCTTGGCCATTTTATATTTCTGCCAAATTATCCGGAATTTTAATGTAAAATTTTAACCTCTTTAGGATGCTACTTGGCAATGCTTTTCCATCAGTCAATATGACTTAGGTATTTATTCAAAAGCATTATAAAGTCTTTTTGGAAACATGTTCCTATTTCAGTGACAAGAGTGTCCTTGACATGATCAACTTGGTATTTTCATGTTACAAGTTGTAAGGTAAATACTCCTGCTAAATTATTATAACCTTTTAGAGTGGACAGGAAATTTTCTTCTTTTAGAAATCCATGGTCCGTTAAACCTGACAAGTTAATTGTTTAACCCTTTCTCCCGTACAACAATTCTGCAGCAGACGACTTTGAACGTACTTTGTCAAAACATTGAAAATCTCCATAATTGAATGGATAACCTCAGAGGCAGATGCAGAGGCGTCAGAAAGTGTCTATATGAGGGAAAGGGTTAACCCTGACAAGTTAATTCTTTAACCCTTTCCCGAATATAACAAATCTCCAGTAGACAACTTTGAAAACATATCAACAATAATATGGAAAATCTCCCTAAATGAAGGCATACTTATTGAATAGAGTTGAAATAATGTTGACAAAAGAAGAAATTGCTCGTTTTGAGCAATTTCTTCTTTTGTCAACATGTTTTCAAAAGGCCCCCTGCTGTAGAGGTGTCAGAAAGCTACTATATGAGGGAAACGGTTATATTGGTATGGGAAACATGGCAAACCCATGATCTGTATGCATACCAAATTTGGTAAATTAAAAGGTATAGGAGATATGGTCTGGAAAAGGTAGGGTGGACAAAAGGAGTGTGAAAACCTTATAACTATCTTGAAGTCAGACAAGCAGTTTCACAGAAGGGGGACTTCAAAGTTTTATCATTTAACCCCCTTTCTGATGCTGCAGCAGATAAGAGAAAAAAGAAATTCTTTGAACAATTTTGAAAGAGGTGGATTGACAGAACATTCCTGTGAAGTTTTGTTTAAAATTGGCCCAATTGTTTAGAAAGAAAATGACGGCCAAAGGATGAACACAATAGCTTATTAGGGTATAATGAAAAATCAAATTAATCAATAGTCCATTCTATAAGAAAAATATATTAGCACTTTTTGCTAGGTAACACCTTTAATGTGTTACACCCAACTCTTTAATCCATTTCAGACCTTCTTCTGTTGTTCCTGGAAAAAAAATATTGTTTGATTGTATAACACATCAGGATGGAAAATGGTATGGGTCCCTGCTTATCTGTTATGGTTTAAGGAAGGTTTTTAAAAATGTTAACTGCTACTGCTACTATTCATGCATTTTTGGTATTCACTCAACATGCTTGCTTTATTACAAGCAAATATAACCAACTGTCCCAGTACATTAAAATTAACGATATAAACAAAACGACCATGATGTTTCTGTATTGCCCTGATATCTATTGTTACTTTATACATTTAACCCTTTCCCACCTGCAGAAACATTTTGACGCAATAGCAGCAGACGACTTTTGAAAACATTGTGGCCAAAGGTGAAATTGCAATTGAAATGAGCAATTTCACCTTTGGCCACAATGTTTTCAACTTTATTTAACAATCAAGCTATCTTTCATTGAGATTTATCAGGCTTTTGTTACTATGTTTTCAAAGTCGTCTGCTGCAGATTTGTTGTATGTGGGAAAGGATAAGGAAACAAGCTCTCCTTCCTGGTGGTAGTGTTTTCAATGGATGAATGATTTGAATAATCTTGGTAGAGGGTCACCTGAGAATCATTTGTGTTTAATTATTTTTAAATTGGACCAGCACTTTTGGATGCGAAGATTTTAGTGTTTACTACATTGCCTTGGCTAAAACGGGTTTCATGGAAAGAGATGTATATATATATGACAATCAAAATTGTAAATGAAATGAATCATTCTCCTTTTTCATAATGAAGTGATAAACTACAGCAATGTAAACACACTGTAAAGTTTCTGCCAGTAATTAAGACTATTACTTCTCACCCCTGCACTGTGATAGGTTATTTCTCAATAAAAATACACTGTAAAGTTTCTGCCAGTAATTAAGACTATTACTTCTCACCCCTGCACTGTGATAGGTTATTTCTCAATGTAAACACACTGTAAAGTTTCTGCCAGTAATTAAGACTATTACTTCTCACTCCTGCACTGTGATAGGTTATTTCTCAATGAAAATACACAAGTACACAAGTCCCTGTATGCTGATTACCCAAATTCATAAAACGTTTACAGATTTTTGCAACTTGCTTTGAAACCCCCCTTTTTCATTGCAACATGCAAACTAGTTGTAAACATTCAATTCTACATATAAAGAAGCAGCATTATTTTTATCTAGACTTGATTTAAGGATGTCAACAAAAATGGTTTTAATTCACAATTTTAAATTCTCTTAACCTTTAAGACTTTTACAATTTGTTTCATTTACAAAATTAAAGCACATTTCACAAACCAAGCTTATGTCAATTTGAAGAAAAAATATTCCTTAGCTTGATTAGCGGAACTATAATATTTCTTTGCTTTGACATGAAAACATTGTGGCAAAAGGAGAAATTATTTTGCCGACATGTTTTCAAAAAGCATGATTGGCAGATGACAAAAGCTGAAATTAAACCATCATAGACTCTTACCTCTTGGTTTATATTCACATCCTATGTAACCGTCATATCCCATTTCCTCCAGAACTTTAAATATATACGTATAGTTGATTTCACCATTGAAATCCGGCTCACCTCTGTCTGGTACTTGAGCAATTTGAATATGACCTAAAATACAGATGATGGCTCTTTAACCCATCCCACTTGCAGATACATTTTTGAAAACATGATGAAAAATTTCTCATTTTGCCACATTGTTTTCAACTCAATTTTTTTTATTTCACTAGAAAGATTTTTCCTTTTTCCTACATAAATGTGTTTAACCATTTCCCTCATACGACAATTCTGCAACAGACGACTTTAAACATATGTTGTCAAAATCTCGAAAATCTAAAAAATTAAATGGATAACCTTTGACTAAAAGTGGAAAACATTGTGGAAAAAGGAGAAATTGCACGTTTTGTGCAATTTCTTCTTTTGTCACTATGTTTCCAAAAATCCGTCTGCTGCAGAGGCATCGAAAGCGTCTATATGAGGGAAAGGGTTAATGTCATATCTGACATGGTGAAGAAATATGTTACAGATTACTACATTTCAAAGCGATAATTGTAGAAAGCAGCATTGTTATCCCTGGAAAACGGTAGGAGGAGTTGTATGCTACTATAATTCAGAACGATAATGATAACATGTGGTAGTGTATGCTCTACAAAGAACTAGATGCCAACAACCAACATGGGGAGCCCGCTCCGAAAGTTTTGTCTCATGGAGAAATGATGGTACCAAGGTTAATCAGGGGACCTTTCGCTACATTAACCCTTTCTCTCATACAACATTTCTGAACATATTTTGTCAAAATATAGAAAATCTTCATAATTGAATGGATGACCTATGACAAAAAGTGGAAAACATTGTGGCAAAACGTGCAATTTCTTCTTTTGTCACAATGTTTTTAAAAAGCTGTCCGCTGCAGAGGCGTCAGAAAGCGTCTATATGAGGGAAAGGGTAAACTATATTAACTGTACAAAGTAATTCAGATGTTAATCATGTGACCACTGTTGTCCCCAGGAACATAATGTCAAGTATAATGAGTACTACTTTGTGATGCTTCATACCAAATAACCTAGCTCTAACACTTGCAGTTTATAACAAATATGTTCTTACTTTTCACTTTATACATAATGGGGAACCAAATCCCAATAGTGCCCATGGTTTTTAATTGAATTAAAATAATTTGAACACTCTTTGAAGAGAGTGAAAATTTGTTCAAAAAGTAACATTGAAAATGATGCCAAACTTGTCAGATGACAAACAGAGATGAACATGATCCGGTATATATGTTTCCCATTTGAATCCTGAAGTTCCAGCTAAATACTTTAACATGTTGACAGTGTGGTATTACAGCTACTTTGTGCAAACTACAAACTCTGTTAACTTAAATTGCAAACAACTTTTCCATGGTTTACAGTATTAAAAGCTAAAAAGCATTACATGCATGTTTTACAAAATATTATTTACCTATATATGGTAAATATCTCTTCAGGTTCGCTGTTAAGTCTCCTGAGATAATCTGAGCATGAAAAAAATCCTGAAAAAGATAATTTGAGACCAAAAGGTCTAGTGTATAGCTCCACTGCCACAAGGTAAAATAATCCCATCTCCATCGGTATGGCTTTTGTCACATTAATGTGACTTGAGCAAACTGATAGGTCACCAAAGAAATATTTATGTGAACGTTTTACAAAAGTAGACAGGTGTTTTCCCACATACATGTACATCAAATATGCAGCAGACGTCTTTAAAAACCTGTGAGAACATGGTAAGTTCTACAAATATGAGTAAAATAATAACAGTATTGGCTAAAGTTTAAAACATTTAGGTAAAGTTGCTCATTAGAAACAAATTCTTGTAAGGCTACAATGTTTTCAAAAGCTATCTTCTGCAGATGCATCTGGATAAAATATAGACAGTAAAAATCCAATGACATATGAAAAAATTGTGTGAACACATTACAATAGTTCAACCCTTTCTCATGTACTGACACTTTCTGACGCCTCTGCTGCAGTAGACTTGTGACAAAATAAAAAATTGCTCAAAACAAGCAATTTTTCCTTTTGCCACAATGATTTAAACTCTGTATTTTATTTAATAGTTGAACCCTCATTTAGTGAGATTTTTGTCAATATGTTTTCAAGGTCATCTGCTGCAGAATTGTTGTATGTGGGTAAGAGTAAAGATAAATTAATCTCCTTTTCTCATATGAACTAACCTTTATCCTTATTTTATGAGAATAGTTGACTTTTTTACAACTTTAAGATATTTCAATCACCATAATTTATTTACCGTAGAAAGTTTGATGCCAGTCTGATAAGGCCTTGTCAAATTGAATTAGGTCATGCTATATCTATTATATTATTTTTGGGATAATCATTTGATCAAACCACAAGAGGGCCAAGATGGCCATTAAACGATCCCATAAGTGTTAATATAGAAGCAAATGCTATTGCTAATAAAGGTAAAAATTTGATCAAGAGTCTGAATGAACTGCAATTGAACCAGTCTTTCAGAAAAAGACATTTGTAGTAAATCTTTGAATAATTTGAAAGATGACAACCACAGTTTCATTCCGGTGAAGTGAAGTTGATATCATGCTTTTGGTTTAGGAGTAGACGTTGATTGAAGCTAACATTTCATACACAAAGAAGAATTTGAGCGAGATCTAAATGCAGTATATCACTCTAAATTTCCGGAACTATTTTTGGCTGTTGAAATTCCCTCCCACGTATTTTTTTTCATACAACGTTTCTCAGTGCGCATGCGTTACTACGTTTTATGAATGAAGTCACGAGTTTTTGTTGTAAATGC
>JAUELF010276073.1:0-10635 GCA_031471495.1 Clinocardium nuttallii | reverse complement strand
CCCGTAATGTAGCCATATATGAAGAATAGAAGTGTAAACCCAGGCGGGACCGTGCGTCCGTTCAATCATAGAAGAGGCTTCACCCGTAATGTAGCCATATATGAAGAATAGAAGTGTAAACCCAGGCGGGACCGTGCGTCCGTTCAATCATAGAAGAGGCTTCACCCGTAATGTAGCCATATATGAAGAATAGAAGTGTAAACCCAGGCGGGACCGTGCGTCCGTTCAATCATAGAAGAGGCTTCACCCGTAATGTAGCCATATATGAAGAATAGAAGTGTAAACCCAGGCGGGACCGTGCGTCCGTTCAATCATAGAAGAGGTTTCACCCGTAATGTAGCCATATATGCAACATGGTGGGACTATGTAAAAGTGTTGAAGTTTTACGCAATGGAAATTTTAATGTTACATTCGGAAAAGCAATTAGAACCCAACACCCCCAGATGATGTTTATGTTTTTGTTTTTATTTATTACAAAACATATATTTATGACTGTTTTATGAGTATACCGAACGTGATGACTCACAGATTGACGTACTTACTGTTCTTATCATTTATTTGGCGTCCTACCAAGGACTTTAAACAATGGACGAAATGGCTGCCTTCTTTGGCGCCTAGAGTTAGACTGGCTGGTGTGGGGATAAATACACCAGTAGTACTGGTAAGTCAGGAACTGAACACATATTGAAAGTGACGTTAATACACCAGTAGTACTGGTAACTCAGAAACTGAACACATTATGAAAGTGGCGTTAATATACCAGTAGTACTGGTAACTCAGGAACTAAACACATATTGAAAGCGGCGTAAAACATTCATTGTAATAGTAGTCATATGATTCTATGTCGAAGGTACAGTAATACTTAATACTTAATTACTTAACTGTTCATAACAGAAACAATGCTACGAATAATTCCTAGACCATCACCAGTCATACTGTCTCTCTATACAGTGTATGTGCAGTTTTACGATAGTGTACGATAGACCATCACCAGTCATACTGTCTCTCTATACAGTGTATGTGCAGTTTTACGATAGTGTAGGATAGACCGTCACCAGTCATACTGTCTCTCTATACAGTGTATGTGCAGTTTTACGATAGTGTAGGATAAAACATCAATGTAGTCTGATCAGACTCTGTCTTGTTCGACAATCAAAACGAAGCTTCGAGAAAGTTCTGTAAGCAGTATCACCCTGGAGTGTAAGCATAACTGCGCAATTAAGGATTTTCCCACAAGTATATTAATTAGGTTTAAGTGAGTTGTCACCGCTCACATATTACTGTACTTGACTCCGGTTTGACTTTATTTCATGTTACTTTGCCGCCGTGAAACTAGGGGAGACACACTTCAACAGTTGCATCTTGGACTATACATTTGTATAACTTGACAACCGGTCAGGCTCGTTCGAAACTTCAAAAATAAGGAGTATGTAAGACATTGGGGGCAGTGGTAGCGCGTCGTCCTCTCCTACCAAAGATCTAGGATAGAACAGAGTGATGTATGGGTTCCACTATTTGGATGTGTCCATGAAAAAGGCGCAAGTGCTGGTTAAGTCTCCAGAAAGAAAACATAGGAAGTGATTTATATAATATGAATATATATAATCTTGTTTCGCAATTAATGTTAAAACCCCAAGTTTAAACTACATTAAATGTTGGACTAAAGTCTAGGTGCTTGTGAGATTGCGTGTATGCAACAGGCTGATTTAAATCACCATTGTTCGCAAATGTATTGTCTTCAAATATGAAACTTCTTTTTTGTTGTACCTGTAACGAGAATATAGATAAATTAGTTTGAGGTTTTGAAAACAATGTAAATGCCATTTCACTATAAACGTGTACGCCTCCTCAAAATCCATGTAAAACCCCCTGCGTCGGTGAATAGAATGTTTGAGTTGTGTCAGGCTAATAAGGGTTTTGTTCTCTGTGTGAACACGGAGGACTCATGCGAGCCTGTGCATTCTCATCTTCGTCGACTTTTAAAGTTCTCATGTACCCAAGTTTTGATAAAATACAAGAAGTGCACCCCTTCCGTAATTGACAAACGCACGAGAAAATATTCATTTTCCAGAATGATTTATTCAAGACACCAATCATAATGACTTGTCTATCTGACATCTGACTCAACGTCCAAGCAGCGGTACACTTAATTGCCCCACTGTATATAGCCAATGAGACAAATTACATACGAAGTACTTTCTGAGAAATAGCAATTTAAGACTGATACACTTAAGAAGCTACTTGAAAATATATGTCAAGCTAGCTCGACGAGGGTTTTACATTAGAACATGGGCAACATGCCAATCAGTAGCTATTTTCTTTATCGTGTGATAACTCAGACGAGACTACACATCGACACAGGTAATTCTCTGTCCGTTTTTAAAATAAAATAGTCCGACGAGTGTCCCCTCTAGTTCTACGCATATGTAACATTAAAATTTAATATCAGTAAAAAACCCTGAGTTCGTCCCGGACACCTTATTGATTTGTTTAATTGATGGTTGTATAATGTAGTTGAACTCCGAACTACTTCTTTCCAAGAACCATATAGAACAAACCTATCTCGCTTCATTTAAACCAATTGACTTAATACCAAATTTCAATAAAATCCACAGATTTTTCAAACTCATCTCCATCTTTTATACCTTTGTTGGTTACATCATGTTTTGGCACTCCAACAACATTTTACATATAAGAAGCACTTGACAAAATAATTATCCAAATGTCCGAGAGCCAGGAAATCTACCGATATGTCCCCAACTCAATCAGTGTAAGTTCTACAATGTCCCCGTGTCAATCAATGTTAGTTCTACAATGTCCCTCCCTCAATCAGTGTTAGTTATACGATGCCCCACCCCAATCAGTGTTAGTTATACAATGTCCCCACCTCAATGAGTTTTAGTTATACAATGTCCCCACCTCAATTAGTGTTAGTGATACAATGTCCCCACCTCAATGAGTGTTAGTGATACAATGTCCCCACCTCAATCAGGGTTAGTTATACAATGTCTCCACCTCAATCAGGGTTAGTTATACAATGTACTCACATCAATATGTGTTAGTTATACAATGTCCTCATCTCAATCAGTGTTAGTTATACAATGTCCCTACCTCAATCAGTGTTAGTTATACAATGTCCTCACATCAATAAGTGTTAGTTATACAATGTCCCCACATCAATAAGTGTTAGTTATACAATGTACTCACATCAATAAGTGTTAGTTATACAATGTCTCCACCTCAATCAGTGTTAGTTATACAATGTACTCACATCAATCAGTGTTAGTTATACAATGTCTCCACCTCAATCAGTGTTAGTTATACAATATACTCACCTCAATCAGTGTTAGTTATACAATGTCCTCACCTCAATAAGTGTTAGTTATACAATGTACTCACATCAATAAGTGTTAGTTATACAATGTCCTCACCTCAATCAGTGTTAGTTCTACAATGTCTTCACCTCAATCAGTGTTAGTTATACGATGTCCCCACATTAATCAGTGTTAGTTCTACAATGTCCCCACCTCGATTAGTGTTTGTTATTCAATGTCCTCACCTCAATCAGTGTTAGTTATACAATGTCCTCACTTCAATCAGTGTTAGTTATACAATGTCCCCTCCTCAATTAGTGTTAGTTATACAATGTCCTCACCTCAATCAGTGTTAGTTTTACAATATCCTCATCTCAATTAACTTTTGTTCTACAATGCTTATTGGTTGATTAGTATTTAATGCTGTTTTCAGCAACTGTTGTGTTCGTTCCGTAACAGCCAGTTCATCTGCGCGTGTATTGCATAGCTTCCCAAAAGCAATACTCCCAATAAAAATAATGGCTTATGGCCTACATAGATTGTTATGACTATAATCGCAATGGTTTGTGTCAAACGCTGGAAAGATGCTGCCGTGCTTGGATTCGAGGTCACAACCCCTGGGTTGACATCCCATCGTAACCGATTATCATGGTTCGGCTGTACACTGCTTGAGGAGGTAAAACAATGTTATTTATTTATATGCGAGTATATATAATCGGTGTCTAAGATGCGGAGGGTCGTGGGTAGAAATGGTATTAATGCCATTCAATCCTTGCCAATCATGATTGAAGGGCTACCATTATGGGTGACCCGCTGAAATGAAGATAAACTTACCAATATTGTTTGAAACTTATCCAGAAAATGCCGTGATATATCTGACAAAATGTTCAAAGCGATGTAAAAACCCATTAAACAAACACATATGAGCGGTAATATGATGGCCTCTGTGTATTATATCGAAACAGATCAGCCTGCGCAGTCCGACCAGGCTCTTCCTGGACGGCAAACTCTGTCTCAGGGAGATAGAGGTATAGAGTAATGGTTCCTGAAACAGAAAATATATAGGAGGCGAAAAGCATCTATCCGGGTAAGCATGCGAAGCCTGTTTAGGCTGATCTGGATCTATACTTTACGCAGAGTCCACACTGTTGGTTTTCTCGCTGGACGTCTCATAGCATAGGTTATTATGAAGGGCGTTAGAATAAAACAAGTTTAAGCTGGGTCAGGAGAACACGGGTCTTGTAGCATAGGGTTAGGGTTAGGGTTGTGCTACAAATGGGGTTTGCAGAGAACCCAGGGCTCTGTTTAGATGAACTGTGCTAAGTGATACCATAAGAAGTGCTCTTCGGAAATTATATATCAATGGTTGCAGGTGCCATGTTAATGCATCTGCAGCAGGTGACTTTAGACAACTTTGTGGGAAAAAAAAGAAATTGCTCAAGATGATCAATTTCACCTTTCTCCACAAATGATTTTAGCTTTATTCAATAAACATATTTTCATTTATAGAGTTTTTATGTAAGGTATTTCTTTTCCCAAAATAACATGTCAGTTTTAAAAGTATACAACTCTAAACATGTAAAATAGGTACATGAGCTGTCCCGCGAGAAAACCAACAGTATGGGATCTGCGTAATGTATCGAACAGATCATTCTGCGCTGTCCGCATAGACTGACCCGGGCCGACTCATTACGTCTCAGGGGGATAGAGGTATAGAGTAATAATTCCTGCAACAGAAAATACACAGGAGACGAACGTGTATATCTTGGTAAGCCTGCGCGACATGCCTAGGATGATCCGCGTCGATACTTTACGCAGAGTCAATAATTTTGGTTTTCTCTAACTAATGTGGCTAACAAATTATTTCGGTAAATGTAAGCACTAAGAACCAGTTAACTGCTATGTTAGGTAAATGGGAATACACTTCACGTTAGCTTTAACATAATTGAGCTGTCTCGCGAGAAAACCAACATTGTGGTCTCTGCCTAAAGTATTGACCAGGAACCATTTCTCTTTACCTCTTTTTCTCGGAGACGGAATGTGTCGGCCCGGATCATTCTGCCCGGACAGCACAGGCTGATCTGGTCGATACATTACGCAGATGCCATAAGTTGGTTTTCTCGCGGGACGGCTCATATTATTTATGCGTTAAACTACTACATGTACACATTGTTCCTCTAACTGTTTACGAAACTACTACAAGTCAATCTTTTTCTTCAAACCGCATACGAAAATACAACATGTCAATATTGTTCTTCAAATCTCAAACGAAACTACTGCATGTCCATATTGTTCTTCAAACCGCGGCATATATAGCTCTATGTTTGACTGAAATATTCTTTAAATAAAGAAGCAATGGAGTCAAAAATCGATTTTCATCAGTGAATGAGTTTTGATTAATTTATATCTCGAACTTTGAACCCGAAGTTAATCTACCAGTATCCTTTAAGCCTTTCCCTTTCCCACATACAAACTCATTTTGACGCATCTGAAGCAGTAAACGTTGGTTACGAATGTGTCTAAAGCAGTAAACGTTGGTTACGAATGTGTCTAAAGCAGTAAACGTTGGTTACGAATGTGTCTAAAGCAGTAAACGTTTGTTACGAATGTGTCTAAAGCAGTAAACGTTGGTTACGAATGTGTCTAAAGCAGTAAACGTTGGTGACGAATGTGTCTAAAGCAGTAAACGTTGGTGACGAATGTGTCTAAAGGAGAAAATTCTCATAGTGATCCCATATATATATGTGTTGTCATATTGTACCGTCATTTGTTAATATTTATAAAAAAAAATCTCCTGCAGCCTTCGGAAGCTGTCTTCAAATTTATTCTATGAAGGAAAGTTAACACATATTGTTTATCATTCAATGTCAACTAGAAATGGTTCCATGGTACAGGAAATGTATGTGAACACAACGACATGTGATAACTTAATAGTAGAACTCGCTGTAAGAGAACAACGACACTATTAGTATTATTCAACAAAATGAACCTGGTCTTAATATTCGTGCAACGATGAACAGGTATTTGAGCCATTCCGCGAGAATTACAACATTGTGGATTCTGCGTTAACTATCGACCCGGATCAGCCTAAGCCTAACGCGCAAGCTAAGCCGGAGAGACACTTTTCGCCTCCTATGGGTTTTCTGTTTCAGGACTCGTTACTCTATACCTCTATCCCCCTGAGACGGAATGTGTCGGCCCAGATCATCCAATACTGTTGGTTTTCTCGTGAAACGGCTCATATTTGTTTTGAAAACGTCTGCCGACATAAATTTTATATCTCGATAAATTTAAAGTGTTAACTTGCAAGAACAAAAATGCTAATAGTAAGCAGTGTTCCATTTCCCACTTTATATACGTTCTTTTTTAACTATTTCCCATTTGTAGACGCATTTTGATGCGTAAGCAATTTTTCCACATTAAATTTCAACTCTATTTAATAAGTTGACTTTCAATAAAATATTTTTTCAAGAGGTCATCTGATACAGATTTGCTGTATAGTTTGGGGTTAAAAGATCGTCGTCCAACGAGGCGACACTTTCGAGCGTCTTAATGTGGTAAGTAAGTCTTTATTTTTCTATGGCAACATTGGAGAAATAAGGTTGACTCTTTCAGCACCGAAGGCAATATCTAGGTAACAGATTCAGGTGAGTCAGCTCGTAACGCGCTGTCTCACCTAAAATCAGCATTGTTTGCCGTTTAGTTATACAAAATATTAAAAAAAAAAAACTTATTACGTGAGATCTGGAGATGCCCGGATGTGAGCATAGAAGAGTCTACTTTTAATAACTTGGCGCTGAAAGAGTTAAAGTTAAAACTCATCTTCATACATGCAAAGAGTTAAAGTTAAGACTCATCTTCATACATGCAAAGAGTTAAAGTTAAAACTCATCTTCATACACGCAAAGAGTTAAAGTTAAAACTCATCTTCATACACGCAAAGAGTTAAAGTTAAAACTCATCTTCATTCACGCAAAGAGTTAAAGTTAAGACTCATCTTCATACATGCAAAGAGTTAAAGTTAAGACTCATCTTCATACACGCAAACCGTCCGTACACAATACACAACCATTTAATCAGACTTACAAACAATGAAGATAATAACTGCCATTTGCACGTTTGTTTCCGTGGCGTCTAGATGTTAAACACCAAGCGTGTGGTTTCGCTTTTCGGTTTCTGGTCAATATACCGGACATTTCCTTTATAAACAGGTTTTTATCATAATTATGATTAGTTATCAAAACTATATCATTATTTCAGCATAGCCATAATAAAAGAGACACTCCGTACTTTAGAAATAAATTACGTTCTTAGTCAAAGTGTATATGCTTCTTCTTGGGTTGAACAACTCTGAGTTGAGTACTAGTGTCAGAAAGTCAATAAACTGTACTCAATATACTGTATTCAATATACTGTACTCAATATACTGTACTCAATATACTGTACTCAATATACTGTACCCAATATACAGTATTCAATATACTGTATTCAATAAACTGTACTCAATATACTGTACTCAATATACTGTAGTCAATATACTGTACTCAATATACTGTATTCAATATACTGTACTCAATATACTGTACTCAATACACTGTACTCAATATACTGTATTCAATATACTGTACTCAATATACTGTACTCAATATACTGTATTCAATATACTGTACTCAATATACGGTACTCAATATATTGTATTCAATATACTGTATTCAATATACTGTACTCAATATACTGTACTCAATATACTATATTCAATATACTGTACTCAATATACTGTATTCAATATACTGTATTCAATATACTGTACTCAATATACTATATTCAATATACTGTATTCAATATACTGTATTCAATATACGTTATTTCAATCAAAAGATATTCCAAATCATTTGCTGCAGATTTGTTGTTTGTGTGAAGGAATTAAATTATCAGGACACTAAATGTCATGAATAAACGAAAACATTCAATACAGAGAATAATATTTTGTTTAGGTTTGTGATATAGTTTCACTCGTGCTTTAGTTTGATATGAAACCGCACCGCAACACTCAATTATAAGCTATGCTATCTGAAGAAGCAGTGCCATGATAACTGTTAAACAGTGTTTTCTTAGTAAGCCGGTATCACCAGTATTTCCTTTACGTTACTATTGATGCATTGAGTCTGTTATCACCGCTTGCCAAATCACAAATTGAGAACTCACTATTTTAACTAGAAACGCCCCACAAATATGATTTATCGTCAACATATTTTTGTCGTAAATGCTTTTTTGTTTATTATCAGCAACGTGAATAAGATTAAAAGAACTTAAACTCATTAAATTTACAACACAGTAAAAGGCTAAATGTCTTGGCATGTCTTTACTGAATACAGTTTTCGATGGACCCCATATATGCTACCACCATCACACTACTGAATACAGTTTCCGATGGACCCCATAGATGCTACCACCATCACACTACTGGATACAGTTTTCGATGGACCCCATAGATGCTACCACCATCACACTACTGAATACAGTTTTCGATGGATTACGACTGTCATCAGCCCATTTCCCACTTGTAGACGCATTTTGACACATCTGACTGTCATCAGCCCATTTCCCACTTGTAGACGCATTTTGACACATCTGACTGTCATCAGCCCATTTCCCACTCGTAGACGTATTTTGACGCATCTGACTGTCATTAGCCCATTTCCCACTCGTAGACGTATTTTGACGCATCTGCAGCTGACGTCTCTTGAAAACAATGTGGCAGAAGAAGAAATTTCAATGTGTCTAAAGCAGAAAACGTTTGTTACGAATTTGTCTAAAGCAGTAAACGGCTGTTACGAATGTGTCTTAAGCAGAAAACGTTGGTTACGAATGTGTCTAAAGCAGTAAACGTTTGTTACGAATGTGCCTAATGCAGTAAACGTTGGTTACGAATGTGCCTAAAGCAGTAAACGTTGGTTATGAATGTGTCTAAAGCAGTACACGTTTTGTTATGAATGTGTCTAAAGCAGTAAACGTTGGTTACGAATGTGTCTAAAGCAGTAAACGTTGGTTACGAAAGTGTCTAAAGCAGTAAACGTTCGTTACGAAAGTGTCTAAAGCAGTAAACGTTGGTTACGAAAGTGTCTAAATCAGTAAACGTTGGTTACGAAAGTGTCTAAAGCAGTAAACGTTGGTTACGAATGGGCCTAAAGAAGAACATGCTCATAGTGATCCCTCATATATGTGTTGTCATATTTTACTGTATTTGTAAATATTTAAAAAAATCATTATATGAGGGAAAACTTAACACATAGTGTTTAGGAGTCAATGTCAACTACAAATGTGATGACAACGACTTGTATTGACTTGAAATAGTAAAATAAATTTATGTGACCTATATCCCCCTGAGACGGAATGTGTCGGCCTAGATTAGCCAGCGCGGACTGCGCAAGATAATCTGGGTCTATATATTACGCAGAGTCTATACGGTTGGTTTTCTTGTGGAACGGCTCATTTTTGCTTTGTAAACATCTGCCGACATGATTTTTACATCTAGATGATTGAAAGTGTTAAATTGCAAGACCAGAAATGCTAATAATAGGCAAGTTGTAGTTGTAGAGCGTTCATCTCGGGTTCGGGAGGTCGCGGGTTCGATCCCCGGACTGACTGGTTTGTGTCAGGAGAAAAGGACAAGTAGTACCGGTAACTTACGCAGGAAACGACGTGATATAACTGAACTATTGTTGAAAGCGACGTTAAACACCAAACAATCAATCAATCAATCAATATCCGGCAACATAAAGTCACTCAACACACACTCTGTAGGTACACAGCCAACGTTAGTCCGTCTTTGATTATCACCAGAAAACCATTCACTCTGACAGAGAATGTACAATGCATGTAAATATTTTGTCACATGCATAATGGATGAAACCAGTAGAAAGTTGTTTCGTGTGCAGACTGAACTTACCATGGCATCAACGTACATATGCATAATGGATATAACCAGTACAATGTTGTTTAGTTTGCAGAATGGGTATAACCAGTACAATGCTGTTTAGTTTATGTACTGAATATAACCAGTACAATGCTGTTTAGTGTATGTACTGAATATAACCAGTACAATGCTGTTTAGTGTATGTACTGAATATAACCAGTACAATGCTGTTTAGTTTATGTACTGAATATAACCAGTACAATGCTGTTTAGTGTATGTACTGGATATAAACAGTACAATGCTGTTTAGTTTGCAGAATGGATATAACCAGTACAATGCTGTTTAGTTTGCAGAATGGATATAACCAGTACAATGCTGTTTAGTTTGCAGAATGGATATAACCAG
>JAUELF010276062.1:0-10636 GCA_031471495.1 Clinocardium nuttallii | reverse complement strand
TGAATTTCTCATACATATGTATATTGTCAGGCACCAGCTGGGGGTATTCATCACCTTCAGTGATATTTCTAGTTTGTATTGGAACAGTATCACCTGATTCCACAATGTACAAGCACATAAGCAACACCAGACACAGCTTAATTTCTTTAACCTTTCCCACATACAATGAATCTGCAGCAGATTCCTTTGAAACTATCAAGTTGAAACATTGTATATTACTTTTATTAGGTCTTCCAAATGGAAGAAAGGCAGTAATGTCATAATGTTCTCACGACGTCTCCTCATCACAATTTGATCTCTTCAACACAAGAGTAGACTGCACTTAAATTTCGGTTGTATTTTTAAAAATCTTGATATTACAGACCAATTGGTGGAAAATTCGATAATTAAAGAGTTTTAATGATATAAAGTATACAGTTCAAAATATAGACAATTTCTATAAATGATATAAGGATTATTTAATGAAGTTGAAATAATGGTGGCAAATACAAGCATTGCTCGTTATGAGCATTTTCACCTTTTGACACACAGATTTTAAATGCCATCTGAAGAGGAATCAAAAAGCATCTATATGTGGGAAAGGGTTAACATGAAAATTCTGCTTTACCTTAACAGACAACATTTGTAAACATTGTGAGGAGCAAATTTTCCCTAAACCACAATGTTTTGATGAAAAGACTTTGCAATTAAGAAAAATATACATATCTAGAACTAATCCGTGTAGTATGTTGTTTGTATTATAGATATGCCAGTGCCAAGACTCACTATGAGGTGCTTGGAGTGTCAAAGTCAGCCTCCCAGAAGGAGATAAAGAGTGCCTACATAGATCTTTCAAAAAAGGTATAACTATATCATCTTTTCCTGTATGATCTTGACCCTTTCCCTCATATAGATGCTTTTTATAATGTTTTCAGCACTATCTGATAACTAAACTGTCAAAAATAGAGATTTTTTACATTTTTGAAAATATGAATTAAAGTCCTCTGCTCCAGATTTGTTGTATGTGGGAAAGGGTTAATATATTGTATCTGAAAGATGGTTAGGAAACAGGATGTATTAACAGTTGTACTATAAATACATGTGAAAACATCCTTTGCTCTTTACAACTTTCAGACACATCTGTAGCAGATCACTTTTTGAAAATAACATGCCAAAGGAAAAAATTGCTCAAATATTGAGAAATCTTTCCTTCATCAATTTGTTTTCAAAACTGATTTACTACAGAGTAGTACTTACTCATTTTCAATAAGTTTCTATACAAAATAAGGGCTTCATGCAAAATGGTTGTAACTACATCTTGTTCTGAAAACATGGAAATGCACATTCTGATAAAAAAAAAAGCCCAACTATATAACATTACCTGATACCAAATTGGAGTGACAGTAAGACCCCAAATTACTAGACGAAGCTTCGTATTATTTTTACAGTTTCATCCAGACACTGCTGGGTCAACTTCAAAGACGAGATTTACGGAGATAAATGAAGCTTATAGTGTTTTAAATAAAACTTTGTCCAGAAAGGAATATGACAATAGAATAGCTTATGAATCTGCATCTAGTTCTAATACTTATCATGGCCACTACAGACCTCCAGGATCCGGGCGTCCTGGGTATCCTCCCCCAGGATCAGGACGGCCTGGATATCCTCCCCCAGGATATGAAAGGGATCAGCGTTATAATCAGTGGAGTAATAATCAACAATATAATCCATATTCAGAGTCTGAAAGAAAACGGTAGGTGGTGTTTTTGTTTCTATATAAAAATCATAATTAGAACTGTAACAGTGTTTGTATCAATGGTTCATTATAAGTTGATTGAAGGGAGCATTTCGGTTACATGTATACCCCACAGCCAGTTAGTCAACCCATTTGTTTTCTGGATTTCTTGCACCAGTGCTCCTCACAACATTCTTACTTCAGAGAATATAACTTTGAAAGTTTCATGAAGTAGTAATAATTACTTGTGTATATTGTAGGAGAATGAAGAATGACTTGTTTTAAAAACTTGTCTTTAGTCATGATAAGTCCTTTGCCACATTTCGACAGATGTTGATGCATCTACAGTGGATGACTACTTTAACCATTGTGGTTAATTTATAAGTTATGACTTGATGTTTTCAAAGGTATCTTCTGCAGACTTGTTGTATATGGTTAAGGGTTTACATTAAAATATATCTAATATGTCTGACAGTCTCTAGAAATAAGAAAACCAGGACAAATTTTAATGTTATCTTATGAAATTGAAACTGCAGGTAAGAAGGTATGTTGATATTGAAGAAAGTTCCCAGCTATATCATCTAGCTTAACCAGAAAGTTTTAAAATTAGTCTACATCAGAGGCATCACACTATATCAAAGTTCAGGAAAGGGTGATTAAGACAGTAGCAAAACCCTCTAACAAAACATAAAATCAGTTTTCAACAGATTTTCAGTGATATTACTGTGACAAGATTAACTTGCAGGGATTTTCCTCTAGTTCTAATCAGCACTCATCAGCACAACCTTTCTTACAAATTGCTTGACTACTGGCTACTCATGTATTCGCATACTACATGTAACTGACATGTACCTTATTTTTGGAGAAAATGAAGCTAGCTATACAAAACATATTATATTAATGTTCATAAATAATGTGTTTTAGGGTTGGATTTGAACTTGTGACCCCTGGCAATGTTTTCTCTGTTCTAAATTAATGATCTGGTACTACACTGTTTCTGAAAACAGTCAAACTAATAGCTTCATTATTCACAGTAAACAGCATAAAGGTTAATGAAAAAAACTTCTTGTTAAAATGTTATTGCACTTCCTGTTTGAAATATGAACTAGCATTTCCATGTCCCTTTGTATGGTAATTATTGAGGTTTTGTTGCAACTGAATAGGTTGCCTAGAAAGTTACTTGTCATGACACTAAAAGTTTGTTAAGATAAAAGTATGTTGATTTGAAGTGATGCAGACCCCTACCACATTAACCAAGATTAATGATGTGCATTCTTTTGTCTGACACTCAAACAGAGTTGCAACCTTTTCATTGTGAATCATGCACCTTTCCAGATTCAAGTTGAAGTCTGGAAGTAAGAAACAAATTATACAATGATCAATGATTATTATTATTAAAAAAAAAATATTATTCCATGTACATATATCTTAACAGGCTGAAACATTTAATTATAGTAATAATTTCCAAGATTGTTGTTTGGGGCCATTACAGATTTTATTCTATTCCTTACTTTAAAAATATTCATCTATCTCCCTCATGCAAACGAATGTGCAGCTGACAACATGGAAAACACCCAGCATAGAAATATCTATAGATTAAAGTAACTACTCTATAAGATAGAGATTCAAGCATTTTTGCAAGCTGTGTGCTCAGTATATGCAATTTCTTCAAAGGTCTGCTGTAAATGCATCAAATCTTTATTTGGAAAAAGGTTACATCTCCAATATGAAACTTTAAGCCTCGAAAACTTGTCCAAGAAATCTCTTGATATATAAAGATTTAATTTTCATGTATGTGTTAATTGAATGAAAAATAAAGGCTAGATTTTAGCCAATGTCAGAACTGCCCCATTGTTTCAGTGAAAAAGCTATGAGAAATGCCAGAGAAAAACAGTTTGAAGAAAGATTGAAACAGTTTAGAGAATTTGAACAAGATCTTTATAATGCAAAGACAACAGGAAAGCGGAGATTTTTTAGATTTCTGGATTTTTATTTGGGTACTGTGTTCATGTGTTCAGTACTGATGACATTTTATGGTATAAATAGTCTCAAAGTTACAAGGTAGGTCAACCCTATAGTTTGGCTGACCAACACCTCTACTCAGATAACCTGATTATTGTTTGAATTCTAAGTCACAATGTCAACATACAAAATGGATTAAAGGTTAACAAAATTAAGATTAAAATTAAATAAATAAAATTAAGAATATTATAACTATATATACCTAGGCTTTTTAGAAAATTATTTTTTGTTGAAAATGTAGACCAATAGTGTACAGTATTACAGCTGTGGTTTTATTAGCTTTTGAATACCACAGTAACTAGTTGCTCTTTAGGGACATTGTTGAACCCTTATGCTGACACCTGCAGCAGACAAATTCTCAATGTTTTATGTTTTTAATAAAAAGATGTTTGCAAACTGCTGCTGCGGATTTGTTATATGTTGGAAGGGGTTAAGACTTGCAATGAGAGTAGGAACAAAATAATCATGATTTTTTTTTGTACTTCTTCTTATTTTATCCCATATGGTTTCAGAAGATCATCACAACGACATATCAGGCGTAAATATCCACCTGAAATAATTTATCAGATGCGTGTTATAGGATTCATCCTCGTAGCACAAGCGGTTATGTTAATAGCAGTTTTGCTTGGACCACCATATCCTGTGAATCAATTTGTATATTCTGTGTATGTATATGAAGGGATATCTTATCATGCTGTCAACACCTCTTTCAGATATCACGCATTAAAGGAATTATTTTATCTCATTTTAGTATGAGTCTAAGTTGAACTCTATAAGTCTATTACGTCTGCAGGCGCATTTTGATACACATGCATCAGAAATGTTTAGAAAGCTTTGGGAAAGTGCTGATCCTGGGCCTTTTCTCCGCATGCAACAAAGTCTTATCCAATGGTTTTATTGAAATTCATATTTGCCAAGATGTTTTCGGAGTTTTTTGTTGCAGATTTTTAGTATGTAGGAAAGGCTAAAAGGATATATTTTATTGATTGAAGTTTAACCGTTTCAGACATATCTAGATATAGACGATTTCTGACGCCTCTGTAGCAGATGCCTTTTGAGCAATTTCTCCATTTGCCACAATTATTTCAACTATAATCATAGTATCATAATTTATATACAAGTTTTCTATATTTTGGACTTAATCATTTCAAGGTCAGCTGCTGCAGATTTATTGTATGTGGGAAAGGAATAAAAGGGATCTTCTGATATGGGTGACCTTAGCTTTGGTCAAACTTCTCCTTTTTAATTTTAATCGGGTTTTCGTTACTTTCATTGGCAAATGACTCCAGAGGATCACTTGGTCTTCTTCTTCATACAACAAATTGGCAGCAGATGATTAATTATAGCTGATTTTTAAATTTCTGAGTTGTTGTGTTGACATTTAAACAAAGTTAATCTTGAAGTATGATGCATTCTAGGGATAGTGAGCGATTGTTGAAGGTCATGCAGAAACATGGGTCAGAATTATATCATGGAGTGATCATACTATTTGTGATACTTATACACTTATTTGGTCTCTTTATGTAAGTCCAATGATATTTTTACATTGATATCTTGTGTATAAACCCTGACTGCTACAAACAATAAAGTTTAACCCTTTGCCACTTACAACAACTCAGCAGCAGAAGGCTAAAAAAAATAACAATCTATGCAAAATTAATTGAAATTTAATCAATAGAGTTGAATCCATCCACACTTTTGGTTGGTTAGTCATTTTAAGAAGGAAGATGGGGGGGGGGGGTTATAATTCAATATTCTGAAAACTTTCTCTTCAGAAACTATTTGGCGATTTAGAAATATTTTTTTGATATCTTAAAGCTATTCCCTCAGACTAGTTCATTAAAAAAAAGCCCAAGGTCTTCATAGTGGTTGACATTTTTCACTTTATATGCCTATTGTGGGAAATTTAAAAATATCTTCAAGCCATGTTGATAGGTTAAAAAGATGGGTAACACAGTCTACCAGATTTCTTTATCATTTTTCTGTTACAGGATGCTTTCTGACAGCGTTTGAAAACTTGATGGAATAATTGCTCAAAACAAGCAATTTCTCCCTTTGCCACACTGAGTCTGTTACTTTAGTTCTATTCAAATTTCATTTGTTTTCAAAGTCATCTGCTGCAGATTTGTAAGATGTGGGAACGGTTTAGTATTTGATAACAAGTGGATGGGATATCTGCTTTACATAAGATTTTGTTGGTGAGCCATTCAGGGCCTTCATGGCTCTCATCTTCTGTACTGTTGGTAAATTCATTTCTTTGGATCTATTCAAATTTAAAGAATCTGAAAGTAGCTTTAATTTTGTAGCAGTGGGTTATTATATACTATGAAATTAAAGGGGATGTGAACATCTCTACTCAGAACCCAAAATTTGAAAAATTACATTTAGTAATAAATATACACAGACTATATGATAGGTAGATCAAGGGTGGAATAATTTGTCTTCTTTTAGAGCGAAAGAACTGCAAGACTTTTATAAACGTATGGGATATGACACACATGAACACATGCATTCAAGGTCAAGATTGAAGAAAGAGGGTAAAAACCTGGTTACCATGGTAGTGTACCAGATGCTGTTTACAGTCATAATCCTGTTTTTTGTTTTGAGATTTATGTTCATTTCAAGGACAGTTCATGAAATAAGAAAAAGGTATATTTTTGTAAAAGATAACATGGGAAGATTGTCAATACCTCTACACCTTAACATAGTAACAGTATTTTTAAGGCTGTATTTCTAAAATGATATAGTCATGCTTTGCATTAAGAAGAGTCCAAACCCATTTTAAGATATATATAAAGTTAAAATAGTTAAGTTCAATAGTCAACACAAAAGAATAGAGCCTTGTCAGACAAAATCTGTCCCAGCCGTCAAAGTTTTAACCCCCTTTCCCTCAGAGAACAATTCTACTGAAAACTTTTAAGATATCCCTACAAAAATATGGAAAAAAAAGAATATTTATTGAATGGAGTTTAAAACATTGTGGCAAAAGAAGAAATTGCTTGTTATGAGCACTTTTCCTTTTGCCACAAAGGTTTGCATCAAAATGCAATCTCACATAGTATAGGACTAAGAAAAATTTCTTTTAATGAAAGGGTTATTATTGAATCAAAATGAGATATTTCCTACAATGATTTTAAATTTTTTCGTTGCAAATGTGTCTACAAGTGGGAAAGTGTTAAGTTGTGTTGTTAAGCTTCTTAAAAAAGTACATTATATATTTGCAAAGGAGTAACAAGATGAGTAAGACACAGAGTATAATAAAACATCTTTTGTCATGAAATGCCAATAAAAATAATATTTGTTGAATCTGAAACGATGTACATTGAAGATTTTGTTATGTGTTTGAAGATCTGTCGGTAGACCAATATCTGTAGAATCAATTTGATAAGTGCATCGCATGCTTCACAACTCAAGTCCGAAACTTTCACTCCTTGCCTCATATAGACGCTTTGTGATTGACGCCTCTTTAGCAGAGGGCTTTTTGAAAACTTGGCGACAAAAGAAGAAATTGCTCTATATGAGCAATTTCTTACTTTGTCACTATGTTTTCAACTCTATTCAATTATTGTGCTTTCATTTAAAGGGATATGTATTGTTTTGACTTCTCTTGCACTAGTGGCTTAAATTCATTAGAGGTGGAGGAACCACCCAAAATGATAAACATTGACCCATTCAGACATACAAAATGGATAACTGATAACATCTGGGTAAAATGGGTTAATTATTTCAACTTTTTCATAGTTGATAATGATAAGGGGTATAATACATGTAGTAATACATGCTGTTATGTCTTGCTTTGGTAGCTTCTAATTGATGGGTAGTTTTAGATCCACAACCTTCTTTCCAATGTTTAATTAAAGTCAATGCAACAGATGTCGTTGGTCTTTCACCAATTCGTTAACAGTCTATATGGAAAAGCAGCCAGTTGCTAAGTTGTGTTGAGTGCTGGACTGGTGTATGAAAGCCGGGAATTACAGTAGTAGGGGAACTGGTCATCTTGATATGAAATTGTTTATCTAATAAGATACTATGAGGATTGACAGCTCAGTTCCAAGAAAATTGGAAGTACACTTATGAGAATAAAATATACAATGAGAAAGGGGAATTTCCCACCATGATCAATCTCTTTTCAACAAATTTTTGTTTAGGTCTTCTCAGAGGTCAAGAATGGGAGGGGTATTCACCTCTTTTCCCCACAATTTCTCTTGTATTATTAAAGCAAACCCTATGTTGTGGGTACACCAAATAAACATCTCAATGTGGGGATTCTTTTGTGTACCCAAAACATAAGGTAAAAATAGAGTGTTAATTAAGGATTTCAGAATATGCAAAACGCCCCTTATCTAGAGTTCTAGTCTTCTGCTGTAAAGGTTTTAAGTGTCGTTAGTATATTCAATAGAGTAAATGTTCATTATTATAATATTTCTGCATTTTGGTGTAATTTTAAGTCTGTTTTTGAAATAATTATAATTGTTTACAGTGGGCCTTCCTTTGGTCAATGCAGTACATGTATATAAGAACAATGTTGCATAAACTATATGGGAAAGGTTAACCAATTTTTCTGTCAAATGCATCCATTATTTAGAAGAACTCTCTTCAAATGAAATATGTTTGTAAGTTATTTGTGCCTCGTTAGGTAGTAGTAGCATCAATTGGTATGTATGTATTAGGGGGGGGATGTCATATTCATGATGCACTGGATGTCTTTTTAAAACACACCAGGCTGATAGAGCTCAGCCAGCCATTCTCTCGGTTGATTAACAAAAGACGTTGTAACAAGTGTCCTTCAGCCGTACAGCTATTGGTTAAATAGTCTACATTGGAAGAAAGTCAGTTGTGTTGAATACGGGTGTCAGGAAACACACATACGGTGAAATGTCTGCCTTGATATAACTGAAAAACTGTTGAAAATGGGATTACATTTCAACCATCAAGTCAAACCCAGTAGTTGGAAAAAAAAACATTCCTATTGCTAGAAAGATGGTTCAAATAAAACTTCAAAGTCACTCATAATTTAGACTTGTTCAATGCCACACATAATTTAAACTTGTTCAATGTCATTCATAATTTAGACTTGGTCAATGCCTTACATAATTTTAACTTGTTCAATTCAACACATTATTTAGACTTGTTCAATGTTATTGATAAATTAGACTTGTTCAATGTCACACATAATTTAGACTTGTTCAATGCCTCACATAATTTATACTTGTTCAATGCAACACATAATTTAGACTTGTTAAATGCCTCACATAATTTATACTTGTTCAATGCAACACATAATTTAGACTTGTTCAATGTTATTGATAAATTAGACTTGTTCAATGTCACACATAATTTAGACTTGTTCAATCCAACACATAAATAAGATTCTAATGGAAGTATTGATATTGTCCATTAGCCTTGGCCATATTATATTTCAGACTAAATTAAATGTTTTTTAATTTATCAACAAAATAAAGCACAACTTGAGCATTAACGTAATTCATTAATTAACACTTAAGGTGAAATTAATGCTTATTAAATTCAAGACGAGCCCAAAAAATTGTTAAGCATATACATGTATACAAGAAACATAGAATCAAGGAATATATATATGGGATGAATGGATATATCTTTCTAGGCATGACTATTCTGAACTACGAAGGCGTTATGAGTATTTTTACGGGCCACATGGGAAGGAAAATCGACGATGGACTAGACCAAGTGCTGCGGAGTATAAATCCCAAGCAGATCAAGAAAAAGAGCTTGTTAAAGTTGTCACTTTTTGTCTGGTTCTAGCTCTAGTATTAACCGTTTTACGGTTCACTGGAATTGGAAAGTATGCTGCGTAAGTTACTCACTATGAAATTGTCTGATAAACTTGGTGCGTATTTGATGGGCTGTATTACCAGTAATGTTGACTCTTTCCTGCATACAAGAAATCTGCAGCAGTCGACTTTGAAAACATGTAAACAAAAATAAGGAACATTTATATAAATAACTATACAGTTTTTGAATAGAGTTAAAATGATTGTGGTAAAAAGGGAAATGGCTCATTTAGCCATTTCTCATTTTGCCAGAATGATTTCAAAAGTTCAGAATCCATCTGCAACTAGGGAAGGGTTAAAATGTATTTAAAAAGGCTTAAAAGTTCCGGAGATTTTCAAAGTAAAAGAAATTGCAAACATTAATCTTTACTGCACCAAAACAAACCACTTCATTTCCTTGAAGATTCATGAACTTAAAAGAACTTATAATTAATATACAAAATTTAAAAAAATTCTTGGAACATCTCTACACAGTTTCAAATTTTAAAATTAGGTTCCTTGTTTAATCAGTGTTCCTGCCTAAAAATTAATGCACTACGTAGTTTTAAATTAAATTTTTATAATGCTGTTGCATTTGTTTGTAATCTCCTTGGGAAGAAATGTTTCACATTGTGGAGTTGATATAGAGGTGGTGTGTTGAGAGTCCGATTGTTGTCATAATCAGGATTTGTTTTTGGGATTAACTGTTATTGATGGAATTAAATGTAACTGTCTCTGATCTTCATTTAAACAGTTTGATATCTTTAGTGTAATTTGTTTTCCAACTTGTTTAATTGCTATTGAGGGCCTCAGAATACATTGTAGTACCAGTTTCTTGTTTGTTTATGGTCTCTTTATCTATTGTTGGGTCATATGCGAGGTTAAGCTAGCAATGTTAGGTCATGTCACATTGTAGGAAAGGTAGACAGTACTCGGGATTTATAAGTAAATGTGCTTTATTCATTTTTATAGATTTTTAAATATCATCTGCTGGGTATTGTATTTTAAGCTCACCTGAGCACAAAGTGCTCAAGGTGAGTTATTGTGATCGCCTTTTGTCCGGCGTCTGGCGTCCGTCAACTTCTTCTCCTCAGTAACCAATGGTTTAATT
>JAUELF010276051.1:0-10636 GCA_031471495.1 Clinocardium nuttallii | reverse complement strand
TCTTACAGTTGCTAAATTCGCTGTACGTGCCTCAATTATCGTTTATTAGAGAGTTCTTACAGTTGCTAAATTCGCTGTACGTGCCTCAATTATCGTTTATTAGAGAGTTCTTACAGTTGCTAAATTCGCTGTACGTGCCTCAATTATCGTTTATTAGAGAGTTCTTACAGTTGCTAAATTCGCTGTACGTGCCTCAATTATCGTTTATTAGAGAGTTCTTACAGTTGCTAAATTCGCTGGGTGACGAAACTTTTTTCAGTTAAATGAATCCTCTAATTACGACTCATTTGATTATATTTTTCTTTATTCAGGACTCGAGGGAATAGCGTCTTGCTCTCAGCAAAATCCCTGTCAAAATGGAGGAATGTGCGCGAGCGGTTCTGACCATACGACGTGTTTTTGTAATGGCGATTGGAGAGGACACCATTGTGGAAGTAGTAAGTTCAGCAGTCTTCTAACTTTTCATTTTATATTAACTGTTTCCTAAATGCAACCGATCAGTTCTCATTCCCCCTCAATAGTTTCAACTTTGTAACAAAATTGTACCTCCAGATTGATTAGATCATAAGCACGGTGCCATCGACTCATTCTCTGTCGGATTACATAGAAATGATTACACGATATTAAATGTTCCTACATCTTCAGGTGATGAATCGCATGATACAAACTGATATCTGTTACTGCAAAGAGGCTAAAATGAAAAATAAATATTGACATATAATTGTCCCCGATTTAAATTCGCGTTCGTTGGCTGACAAATATGTGTGTTTTACTGTGCTAGCTGAAACTAACCCTGTTAACAATTATTGTAACATCAAACTCCACGTGGCGGCCACCACAAACCTTACTTCAACCCTAAAAGTACCATTGATGGAGTGAAAACCATGATCTTGCAAACCACGACAACACCACCACATAGTACGAGCACGTGAGAGGCTTAGAAGGGTGTAAAACCTACCCACAAAACAGTACGTACCCATTCGGCAGAACGGTTAACGCAAACATGTGTATTGGTCGCAAGCCAGAACATTTTCTTAACTGTAAGGTCGCAATGCATTATGGTACCAAAGAGCTGGTCTTCCGTCACTATCTTATATTACGTATCTAATTGATGAGCGGGTTCCACTTTTCCGATCTTTCCACACATACGACGCGAGAACTGTTTAAGTCTCCTGGAAGTAATGCTCGAGCGTGATTTATATAGGCTGCAATCTTGTTTGCCAATCGATGTTAAATGAGTAATTTTGATCTAAACTAATTTATAACCTAATTGACCCCCGTTACTTGTATTTTCAGTGTGTTTACGACTTGACACTCAAGACGTTTGTGCTTCTAAAGAAGGAATATTCCACCTGTGTAACAACTGTACCAAGTTTGTCATTTGTTCACGTGGCCGAGCGGTCCCAATGTCTTGTGTGGACGGCCGTATATGGACAGGCGACGGGTGCAAGCTTACGTCGGAAACGAAGGGATTGTGTATTGAATGGTAAAACCGAATAATTAAACACTCGGATAATTCATTGTCCCTGATACAGACGACTTCATATGATTCTACATACGATGACCTTAAACATCGGCAAAGTAAAGAAATGGCTCAAAACTGTATTACAATTATGCTTCTAAGTTTCTAGATGTGTTATCTCTTTTCTCAGACGTTTTCTTGAGATAACAGTCGTCTGCTTTGATCACATTGTAGTTGCTGCAGATTACTTTTTAAATGTAATTTATGTCAAGCAAGTTGCCATTTTCCTACCACAATCTCCACCCTTCCCCTCATATAGACGCTTTCTGACGCCTCTGCAGCAGACGGCCCTTTGAAAAAAAAACGTGCAATTTCTCCGTTTGCCACAGTGTTTTCCACTTTTAGTCATAGGTTATCCATTCACTGATTCAGTTATAGAGTTTTTCCATTCTTTTACAAAATACATCCAAAGTCGTCTGCTGATTACAGATTTACAAGATGTTCGAATAATTTACCTGTGAAAGTAAGCCAACGTTGCCTTTGATGAATATTACCCCTGGTAGCACAGAAGGAAACACATAAAATAAATATACATAACGAGTACTTCGAGTAACAATTGATTTATTATGATATCATAAAATATAGTATAAATTCTTGTATCATTCAAACAAATACGAAATCACATAGAAATGAAACAACGTCCAAAACAAGAATCAGTGTGCTCAGAGAAGATGATAGATACTAGTTTTAAAAAGAAGACATTTAGTATCAAGTTACAAAGTGTTTTTTTTGCATTTTGCGACATTCTTATGTAGCGACGGTATTTTACCAAGTAAACCCACTCATACATCATAATCGGCAAAGTAACATTGTTAGTTATCTCCCTTTTCTAGTATCAATTTTAATACAATTCAAACAGGGACAACAAATCAGAATTGTATTTGAACGGACGACAGTCAAAAGAGCCGAATGCATTCCATTCAGCTGTTCAGCGAAATCATGATATGTTGAGTTCGGTGTATGATAACACATCACACTTGTTGGTATACATGTATATATAGATTGTGTGCTGTATGGCGTCAATGTTCAAATTACGGTCAACTGATGGAGTCTTTAATTTACAAGATTATTATTTAAACTTGTTTTGTAGTAATATTTTTAAAATTAAAGTGTACAATTAAAAACGCCAAATGTCATCAATGAGACATATTCGAGGAACATCGACTTAAAATCAAAACTTTTTTGAAAAATGAATTCAAAACTACAAACACACACGATGATAATTACAAACACATACAGTGAATGGTGTTACATGTATGTACACATAAGCCGTTCAACGAGATAACCAACATTATGGCATATGCGTAATGTTTCTAACCAGATCTGCCTGCGCAGCCCTTACAGGCTAATCAGGGCCGACACGTTCCTCCTCTGGGAGCTAGAGGTACAGAGTAATGCATCCCGAAACAGGAAATCTACAGGAGGCGAAAGATGACTTGCTTGCTTAGGCTAATCCGGGTTGATACTTTACGCAGAGTCCACAGTGTTGGTTTTCTCGCGGGACGGCTCATTAATGTTAATACAAAGAAAAAGAAACAAATGACGTCTTGCCAAAAGGTGCCATGATGCAGAACCGAACATTTCTACCGTAAAGTAAACTGGTTCTAAACATTACTGTTACGAAATAGTGGTATATGTAGTGACACGCTGACAGGATACCAGTTTTATATACATGTATTGGACGGTCTCTCCAAATGAATTTATATTGGAACACGTGTAATATAATAGTCCAAAGTATATACGCGGGAAACCTTGAAGTGTAGCCTCATAGTTTTCGCACTCGTACACCGTTACACGAATGTGTATCGAGACACCGTTTGGCAGACATGGCTTGATAAGATTGGAAAACTAACACTTACAATATAATATGTTTATATTATCACAGACACACATTTATATGTTGAAACATGAACATACAAATTTAAGAACCATAACGATTTTTTTCTCCGTTCTGTAGAATTTACACTTTTTATAAGAAGTCTGCTGCAGAAGCAAAGAATATCAATTATTAATTAATTAAAATTATTCTGCTAAATTTTATATACCCAAGGCTTAAAAAAGAAAAAAAAAGAAATCTTGGTAACACGATCATGAAAAGGCCAAAATGTTCAACGGTTTTAACCTTTTCCCACATGTAGACTCATGTTGACACATCAACAGCAGACGACATTATTATGTTTTTCTCTTATACAGTGTTTCTATGTTGTAGACCAAATATACCTTCATAGTCGTCTGCTGTAGATTTGTGGAAAGTGGGAGAAGATTGAATAAATGTTTGATTGCTTACACAGCGTGAAAGTTTTCGTTGGCAGAATTATTAGTAAATAAATGCCGGAAGAAATGTGTTCACTTCGCTTGCACCGTTTTTGTCCTGGATACAACAGTTGTCTCGTGTGCCGGAGATCTACTGGCGGTCCCGAAAGGTGACGGACTTTGACGAAGCCAAGGTGTGTTTCTACGGAAACCAAAACTTCCGTTGTAGCCCATTACTGGTTTGATGCCTTTCATGAACTGGGAATGCCCGTCCACCAGTTCTCTAGAGTGACCTGTAAATAGAAGATGATATGTTTTATACATCAAATGAACAGGTAGAGCTAAGCTTTATATCAAACCCGTGTCAACATCGACAGATGTCAGCAGACGACTTAAACAATATGTTGGCATAATCTCTATGAATAGAGAATAATTATTAAATCAGGATGAAAAAACATTGGTTATTATGAGCAACTTCAAAATTGTTTCGTTGAGCTTTCAAAACGCGTCTGCATAGATCTGTGAAAATGTTAAACAAACGGCTATGACGTCATCAACGAGCACATTGTCTTCTGTTTGTGATATCTCAACGATGAGCGTTGATCTCCGTTCTCAAGACCTTTGCCCCCATTATAGTACCAAATTAGCCTGCACATCCGAGCAGTCTATTATGGCTCTGCATTGTTCGGCAAACAATATTAGAAGGTTTAATTTGTTTTATCTAAACAATCTAATTTGATTCGTTATCACGTTTGCACAGACAGATATTTGTTCGTGTGCTATACTTCTTTGGCCCTTTCCCACCTGCAGACGCATTGTGACGCATCTGCAGCAGACGACTTTTGAAAACATTGTGGCAAAAGAAGAAATTGATCATAATTAGCAATTTCTCCTTTTGCCACAATGTTTTCATTTATTTTCAATAATTACTGCTGTATTTATAGACATTTCCCACTTTCTTGCCCAGACGTTTTCAAATTCGTCTGCTGCAGATTTATTGTATTCGGGAAAGGGTTATGATTTTTCGAAGAGTACAGCTCATGTATTTTATCTCGCTTAATAGCCTACATTGATTTCCTTGAACAATTCGGTCGTTCGTGACATAGAAAGATATATATATATATATATATAGTCACAGAAATATGTACTTGCATATTATCTGCTGCCTATATACACAGAAAGCACACACATCCAATAGTTTTTACAAAGCCGTTTCGTCTACAGTTACGTGAGTGCAACTGATTTTCTTTCATATTGTTTGTTGCGGTCTTAAAATGATTTCCCTGATTTGTTGATTCATTTAATCATTTAATATGTCAAAGCATTGTGCAAAAGTTAATCCAGATATATATGTTAACAACGAACCGCCTTGAAATCGCCGCATATATCGCTGTCGTTTATCAATCTTATTAACATCAGACCTTAACTTTGCTGCAGTAGCAAAACTCGTTTATATATCTGATGACTGCCTCTTACAGGTCGTCTCAGATTGACCTTTATGTCCGCCAATCAAATTATCGCCTACACAATCGGTTAGTATCTACAATTTTAATTAAATTTTAACGCCTACACAATCGGTTAGTATCTACAATTTTAATTAAATTTTAACGCCTACAAAACCGGTTAGTATCTACTATTTCAATTCAAATTTCACGAATTGATTACCCATTATACAATAACATGTATACATATTGGTAAATATAAAACAGCAATGTACCGACTTTATAACAATGGGGCAAACCTAGACAGTGTAAAGTAATGTTTATGTCATTCTATCAGACTATTGACACAATAATATATGGTCTTGCTAAATTACAGAGGCCATTACCGATACAACTAAACGACATAGAGATACGGCGATCGCTGATTGATCCGATTGTATAGAATATTCAAAGGTGTATGGTAAATTTCGAGACGACCTTTTATGCGGTGTCGTCAGATCCGATATTCGAACATCGAAGGTGTTTGTTCCGATTGCAATGTGATTATCTTTATTATATATCAATGGGGTGGGGTGGTGAACATAAACTTGTGGTTTAGTAAGAAGAAAGTTAGTCCGTTTATTGCCTAACCATATAGTCAATGTTCGTGTGACACGGCCAACTTTGGATTGTTTGGTGTTAAACGTCGCTTTTAACAATTGGTCAGTTATATATGGGCGTTCCCTGTGTACGTAACCAGTACTACTTGTCCAATTATCCCGACACCAGCCAGTCAGTCATTATGCTAACTAGCAAACGTGAGCACCAAGGCAGCCATAACTAACATTAATAAGTATTTGGTATGACCCGGCCGGGGATTGAACCTGTGGCAAGTCCGTTAATTGTCTTACATTTCTTACCATAAGGTCGATTTTCGTGTGACACAGCCAAATTTGGATTTTTTTTGTTAAACCCCGCTTTCAACAATCTTTCAGTTGTATCACGTGCTTCCCTAGGAAAGTAACAAGTACTACTTGTCCAATACACCAGCCAGTCAGTCGTTATGCTAGCCAGTAACCCTGAGCAACAAGGAGAGCAGCAATTACTACACATTTATCATTTTTTGTCTTTGATATAACCCGACCGTGGATTATACCCGCGGCCTCCCGCACCCTATGCGGACGGTCTACCACTTAACCAACGAGGCGATTCCCCAATTTGGAACATGTTCACGTATGTTTCGTGATAATCCTTAATCCAGTGTCCGTATGTAATACTCTACAAACACGGTGACGTGCCTTAATCCGCTCTAATCTGGGATTATAAACATTAATTAAACTTCTTTTAATACTTCATTTGTATCTCGGCGTATGGCACGGGGTTGTCGACACTTCTGTAGCAGACAACGTTTCAAACATTGCGAGAAAACGTGAACTTGTAAATAATCAAAACATTCTCGATTTCTCAAAGCTTTTTCAATTATAAAGTAGTATGTCCCTAGATATTGAGTGTAATGCTTATTCTAAAATCTTTATTTGACCCTCTAACCCTATGTTGTGGCTACTTTAAAGAATCGTCTCACTGAAACGATTCTTTTGAGTACCTACAACATAGGGTGTGCAATGGTGGGAAAACAACTGAATACCCCTCCTTATCTGGACATCTGTATAACAGTATTCAATTAGCACGTTTTCAAAGAAGGCGACCGGGTATACATGTACTTAGAGTGTCGTTATTGACCTAACTGAGGTTCATTTTAATAGTTTGCGATTTTTTCTGAATTGTTCATAATTATATAAGTCATATTTCAATGAAATAAAACCACAAACTAGTTCTACTAGTGGTGTTTTCATGCTGTGACATGTGACTTGCTTACACATTAATTATAAACACGATTCTCTTTTCCTAGAGGAATGCACTGCACTCCTCTTATTTGCACCTAGTATTGCATTACTGACCAACTGCAGTGCTGACAAATACTGGAATTGCCTAAACGAACAATAACGAATTGTTTAACTATGAAACGATCGAGTTTGCTTAACGTTCCGTCTAGTTTCGAAAAGAATATAACGTTTCTTATAGTGTCACCTCATTGAAAGTATAGCCATTTCCGATTCCTATATTTTGTTTGCTAGCACAAGGTAGTTATCGTTTTATAAGCATTATCCAAATGCTTATAAAACGATAACAACAGATGAGCCTTCGTGACTTCGTAAGCATAGTGAGTACGAATCCTATTCAGGGTCGGAATGTCGAACATTCGAAATAATATGTGTCTGTCTACCTTGTGCTAGCAAACAAAATATGGAACTTAATTTCCGCCATCATCTAAGAAGCAATGCATTGATCTGAATATACATCGTCAAATGTTTGCAATAAATGTGTGTATCATTAAAATAATATGCAGTTGTCAAATGTAAGCTAACGTAACTGGTATATTTGTATATTTCTAAAATGATCGGCAGTTGTCATCTTTAAGCAAACAAACCAGGTATATGTGTATATATGTAAATGATCGGCAGTTGTCATCTTTAAGCAAACGTACCTGGTTTATGTGTATATATGTAAATGATCGGCAGTTGTCATCTTTAAGCACACGTACCTGGTTTATGTGTATATATGTAAATGATCGGCAGTTGTCATATTTAAGCAAATGTACCTGGTGTATGTGTATATATGTAAATGATCGGCAGTTGTCATCTTTAAGCAATCGTACCTGGTGTATATGTATATATGTAAATGATCGGCAGTTGTCATCTTCAAGTACACGTACCTGGTTTATGTGTATATATGTAAATGGTCGGCAGTTGTCATCTTTAAGCAAACGTACCTGGTTTATGTATATACATGTACATAAATGATCGGCAGTTGTCATCTGTAAGCAAATGTACCTGGTGTATGTGTATATATGTAAATGATCGGCAGTTGTCATCTTCAAGCAAACGTACCTGGTTTATGTGTATACATGTAAATGATCGGCAGTTGTCATCTGTAAGCAAACGTACCTGGTGTATGTGTATATATGTAAATGATCGGCAGTCGCCATCTTTAAACAAACTATATTTTTTAAATGATCGGCAGTTGTCCTCATTAAGCTAACGAAACTGGTATATGTTATACTTCTAAAATGATCGACAGTTGTCCTCATTAAGCTAACGAAACTGGTATATGTTTATACTTCTTATATGATCGGCAGTTGGCCTCATTAAGCTAACGAAACTGGTGTATGTGTATAGTTTTTAAATGATCGGCAGTTATCCTCTGTAAGCTAACTGACCTAGTACTATATAAATGTGTGAAATGTTACCTGCACCAGACTCGTTACGTAGATGACTGTACTGGTACCCGGCCGGGCTGTAAGCTAACTGACTTAGTACTATATAAATGTGTGAACTAGTTACCTGCACCAGACTCGTTACGTAGATGACTGTACTGGTACCCGGCACCTTTCTCTTCAAAATAGTCCATCACTCGACCGTCTATCGACGTACCGGGGAAAGCCTGAAAACACAAAAACGTAAACTATTTAACGACATGTCTTACTCGGAATATTCAGACTAGAAACGGGGAGTCTGAACCAGAGACTACTTTATAAAGGTCTTAATGTGGCTTATGAGCTTAGAGGTTATCCGATTGGTGAAACAAAAATAATTGATTATGCTTAAATGCTAATGTATATTCAGATTGTTTTCTTCAATTTTTGACACACGTATAAAGACTTGACTTCCTAAGAGGTTTTACCTCCTGATTCAAAGCAGTCTGATAAAACTAAGCTCGAGTTTTGAAATATGTACTGTAGAGTGATTCCGCTCACGTGAGAAGAGCTGTCGAGCTACGGCTGTTCTGTCTGTAGCGACATCATTTCTAATCCCGGATTGGTCAATTAATTTCCCTTACGATCGACACGAGGAATTGTGAGAAGAATTCGTTCGTATGCAATCGATGATCTAGCACATCTATGAATGTTATGTAGGCGGTCAATTGAGAAATATTGCCGCGTTGTATTGGCCAGGTAGAAAAGCTCAGAAAAGTCAGATAAACTAACACTCACTATATGATTGCAATGCTTATGAAACGGTGTTAATTCATGATCACCCTATATTGAATGACGATAATGATTTGGCGAAACGTGTATTTAATGATGACTTATATTTGGCAATAAATCCATTGAATTATGTCAAACAACTCGGTCGGTCGGTTGGTTTCATACAATAGTCAGAAACGCGATGAAAAGGACCATGATTGTGTTTGACAAAATAGGCCAAAAGGCCTGATGTTTTTACCGATATTGGCATAACATATAATATAAGTATTGTTAACATTTATCGATCTTTGGCAGTAAATATGATTTGAATGTTTATATAAAAACCAATATGCTGGATTAAAAGGGTTTGAGTTTGAAGTTTTAAAACCAGGTATTGGATTATGTCTCCTATAAACTGAACTAAAGTTGCGAAAGAAGAATTTATATGAAATTGAAATTCCAAATAAAATCAAGCTGTTTGTAATTGATCATCTAAATCTAGACTATATAGTCCATCTATTTATTTACTTACAATTATTGTGGAGAATATGATTGATTGATTGATTGATTGATTGATTGATTGATTGTTTGGTGTTTAACGCCGGTTTCAACAATTGTTCAGTTTCCTGAGTAAGTTACCAGTACTACTAGTCCATTTATCCTGGCTAAAGTCGAAATGCTAACTCCTCAACAAGGAGTACCAAGAAGAGCAGCCATTACTACTATTTTTAAAGCCTTTGGTATGACCCGATCGGGAACGAACCCGGGACCATCCGCACCCGAGTCGGAAAATAAGTATCAATGGCATAAAATAAAATTTAGGTCGTCTACGCTGAGCTCGAAAAAAGATGACCAGTACTACTACATATGCTAGAGAAAGCATTCAGTGCTGATGTATTTCTATTTAACTTTCGGGACTGGTTCCAGTCTGAATTGATTCCTGAAGTATGGACAGTGTCGACTCAGGACTGGTTCCAATCTGAATGGCGGCGAACAATATTGACAACTATTCAGGGTGCTCAATTATTAAACTTTAACCCTTTCCCACATACAGACGCTTTATGGCGCCTCCGAAGCAGACGACTTTCTCATGATGAGCAGTTTCTCCTTTTGCCACAATGTTTTCCACTTTTATTCATTTCTTATCCATTCAATTATAGACATTTTCCATTTTTTGACAAAATATGTTCAAAGTCGTCTGCTGCATATTTGTCGTATGTGGCAAAGGGTAAACGAACAGAACGCATTAGGTATGCTAGAACTTGTTAATACTCAAGGAAGACACCGGTTGTCGAAGTTCAACAGGTAACGATTTGATAACGATTCAGATCATTTCGAGCAGTCTTCTGGTTGTCACCGATCTGGATCTTTAAGACGAACAGTCTTCTGGTTGTCACCGATCTGGATCTTTAAGAC